>CM040425.1:157742357-157982357 GCA_022702705.1 Papilionanthe hookeriana x Papilionanthe teres
GAAGGAGTTATTTGTTAAAAGAGTCATTTATTAGAGGGTTTGTTTATTTAGAACGAAATGTTTAAAGGTGTAGAGAAGGTAATGAATTCGATTCAGAGTTGGAAAGGAAAAGAAAGTCTTATGCAAGACTTCTCGATTCGAAGGACTACTCCTAAACTAACACCTATTGGGGGTCCACCCCACCTCAGAAATGAGGTAAAAGGATCTCGGAACCTCTCTGTTTAGGGGTGTCTAAACAGTGGCTCCTAAATCCGAGAGAGTGTTGGCTATACTTGTTCAAGGTAAAAATGAACATAGTACTCCAACGAAAAGAATGGTAGCTTGATCCATAAGGTACATGGATACACTACCGATTTTTTTTTGAAAGCAGAATTATCTGATTAAAATGGAGAGAGGAATATTTCCCCAGCGGAGTCGCCAGAAATTGTCGGCATATTTTTAGTTTGTGTTTTATTTTGAAAAGGGGTCGCCTACAGAAATTGTGCGGCGAATTTTTTTATTTAATTTAAATAAATAATTTGAAAAGTAGTAATTAATTTTTGAAAATAATTTTTAAATTTGAAGATTTTAAGATATGAAATCAAACCGATCTCACATCCCAAATAGTTTATATAAATGAGCACCGTACCACAAACCATGTATCTATCCCGAAGAATAGGCACACTACTTGACGATGAGGCTCGATTAAATAAACTAGAAGATCTGTGACATCCGTTTGGTCTGCGAACCAATTTTATAAGCCGACAAATTCCCCTGCTTAATATGAAAGCACTAAACGTGGTTTATATTACTCGGGTTCTTTAAAATTCCCTATAAGGGCAAGCCCCTATAGTTAATTACATCTTAAGTGACAGGAATCACCTAAGAAAACTCTCGATAATAATCAATAATTCTGCTCTCAAGAATTTCAAAGTTTAAGTTTTCAAAAGGATTGGATTTTAGAATTTCAATAGGGAATGGATCAAATTTAGAAGATTTTATTTTGGGATTTCAAAGGAGGAAAGGTAGGAGAAATTATAGATTCGAAGCAAACTTCAAGAATTTCCCGACTATCCTATTGTTTGGCTTGAATTTAGGAAAGTCCTAATATTTATTTAATGTTTTGATCTTGCCAATTTTAATTAATTAGGACTTATATTTATATGATAGAATCATACAAATAGCCTTGAAGATGTGAGGGTTTATGTCGTACCCAAACGACCACCTCGGAATCCTAAGTCCCGTTAGTGGCTTAATTTGCAATGCAAATGCCTAACGAAGAGGTTGAGGATTTATGTTGCACTAGGCAAACTACCTCGAAATCCTATGGCTTTGTTGTTTAATTCTAGGAAAGTTTTGCTGATGTAGATTCAAGTTTTGCTGACGACGATGGTCGTGCTGCCCACCATGCTCCAAACTCTTTGTTGTTGCAGGGGTTTAGTTATAGAAGTCATAAATCAGTGGATGAGAAAAGTGTTTTGGTTTAGAGAAAATCTTAATTTCTAAGTGTTTTTGTGTTTTAATTAAAACAAATCTTAGAGTTGATTATAACGACACCGGTTAAGATCCCACTGGCTCCATCCTTCCGCATCATCATTTTTATCGGATTCACTTAGTACGTATGAATTTGCTAAACTCAACCGAATGAGTTCCACACTTTCATTTAGACCGTGGAAATCCCGTTAGCAACACGTAGGTTACATCATCCGAGGTATTCCCGATCATCCAACGTAACGTTTTAATTTAGTCTGTAATTGTAGTTTTGTGTTCTGTTTGTGATTAAATTTTGAGTTGTTTTATATTTTCGAAATGTTGTGGCGGTGAATTTTATCTTGCAATGACTTTTAATTTAGTTTTGGTTTCAGTTTTAGGGACTATCCTAAAGGTGTGGGTTTTCATGCAACAGTTGTTTATCATGCAAGAAAAAGTAAGTGCGATGCGATCAAAGAAATTGCAATAAGGTAAACTCGCAATAAAATAAAAGCGTACCCTGAGGGTCTTCCCGTTATCCCAAGCCGCACTTAAAACATAATTAGAATATTTAAGCAAGTTCCTAGGTAAGGCTAAGGGAAGGGTTATGGTTTTCTACCAAATTTCTAATCCTATAGCTAGTCATTTCCTATGACGTCTAGGTTCTTGTGTTTTGGTTTGAGGACGATTTTCTTCATCAAAGAATAATTAAGTTCAGTTGTTCTTATAAACATCCTATCATATCGAGGAAGTGCTTAAGAAGAATCTTAAACATCTTTTCGATATTTCTAGGATTGTTTTAAGTCCAAATGAATTTAATTATACAAACGAATCAATCGTCCGAGAATTCAAGTTTTGTTGTTATCTTGCTCAGTGAACTAGGACATTTGAATATCCTATAAGTCAGTAACATTTCATTTAATGTTCTGTTTAGGATTTATGATAACCAAAGTTTTCGAGGGCAAATTGGTGTTCAAATGGTTTACGATTTAGTTTAACTTCAGTTAAAGGGTTTAAATTTGGAATAGTGTTCAAGTTGCTTTATATTTAATTTTTTTATGTCTTAGGTAATGTTTTTTTAATTCAATTTCATTTAACTTTAATTTATTTTAATTTTAATTTTAATTTAATTTAATTCAATTTGATTTGATTTGATGTTAAATTAATTTAGTTTAATTTGATTTAATTTCCCTTAATTTAATTTAATTTGATTTAATTTTAATTTAATTTAATTTAATTTAATTTAATTTAATTTAATTTAATTTAATATGTTTTAATTTAATTTAGTTTAATTTAATTTAATTTGTTTTAATTTAATTTAGTTTAATTTAATTTAACTTAATTTATTTATTTAATTTGATTTAATTTAATTTAATTTTTTTAATTTTATTTATTTAATTTAATTTAATTTAATTAATTTGTTTGATTTAATTTAATTTAATTTTTAATTTAATTTTATTTTTAATTTTAATTTAATTGAAAATTTAAAAAGAGTTTAATAATTTAACTTTTTAATTTAATTTAATGATTAAGTCCTTTAACCTTTTAAAACTTAAATTTGAATTATCATTTTTAATTAGGAATTAAATATTAGTGAAATGATTAATTTAGGGATTTTTAAATTAAAGAATAAATCTCTTCCTAATAATATCCCTATTTTAATAATTCCAATTTTATTATTCTTCCAAATTTAATCAATTATTTAATTAAGGTTTATTTCAATTATTTTAAATTGTTTAATGGGTTTCTACCCTTTAATTATTTAAATTTCAATCATCCAAATCAGATTAAGATCAAATATTTTACTTGTTAATTTTATTAAACCTAAAGTTTTAATTAAGGGTTAAAATTTTTTTAATTACCATTTTGCCCTTCAAGCTTAATAATTCCATAACTCACTAAATTGAGCTCAAATGAATTTGAAATTTTTATGTGACTTCACTCATATGTCAATAAAGACATGAGAGGAGAAAATGTGATTTTTCTGTATTTAATTTTTTTTTTTTTTTTTTTGGGAAAGGAGCTACTCTTGGCTCCCTACATGTTGATTCAAAAGAGTGAAGTTACAGAAATTTCCCAATGGGAACAACTCAACCCAATACAACTCCACACCAAAAGAAAAAGTAACTAACTAAGTGTAAAATAACCTATCTCAATATATATATATATATATATATATATATATATATATATATATATTTATATATTTTTTTTTTTTGAAAACGAGGGCACAATCGGCACCCTATTAGTTACTAAATGGGAAGTACAAAACACAATGGAGAGAAACCCCTCTAAAGTCCCTAAGATAATTGAAATAGCTAAGCTAATCCGAAGTGAGGGGCCTCGAATAAGTCCGCTTCAATCAGAAATCCAGCTCGAGGAGGAAGGGATGCGTAAACAACCACTTCCATATTATCGATCCCTCTTTTAGCTAGCCAATTTGTCGGCCGGTTACCTTCTCTATGAATGAAAGAAAAGTGGATTGTACAAAGAGTAGCTAGGTTCGAATTTTACCCACCCATCGAGAGTGATGCCAAGGAGGGGGAGGCCCACAAACTGTGTAATTGATTAAGGTTTGGCAATCCACCTCCACCTGCAGATGGGTCCACTTCCATAAATTAGCTAATGAGATCGCCCGTAAAATGACCATGAGTTCAGCCTTCTATTGGATCGACAGAAACAGCTCAGGGCGTGAAAAAGACTTAAACACCGCCCATTGGAGTCTCCGAATAATCCTCCAATACCGGCCCCATAATCCGAGAAAGCACCATCGTTGTTAACTTTAATAAAGGGGAAGATGGGGGCTTCCACCGATTTGCGGAATTTTTGCCTTCAATGGAAGATGGTCGTGAGGAGTGGTGTTAAGAATGTTGGGGAACTTTTAAACCCGATAAGCTTGGAGATATAGGAGAGACAATTACCCACCATAATCCGAACACAAGGTGGCTTAGCATCAAATTTTATATTGTTTCTATGCATCCACGTAAACCAGGTCACAATGAAAGGAATACTGCTAACTTTAGTTGGGTGCCAGGATTTCCAACAGGAGTTGAAATCTGTCCAGTCCAGTTGGATAGTGTTGATGTTAAAAAACTTGGTAACTTCATTCCGTACTTGATTAGAAAACTTACACCCGAAGAATAGAGTGTGGTATGGATTCCTCATTGGAGCAAGCAAAGTAAGCATTTTGAAGGTCCCCTCGGTCCCTTTAACTCGAGGATGTCATCGGTTAGGATGCGATTATGAAAGGTTCTCCAATTGAGCAAAGACATGGAGGGAGTGAGGAACTTACTCCGCATCAAGTTACCCCAATCTATTTTAGTCCACTCGATGAATATCGAGGTAAATATGCTTTGTTAAGTCGTGAAGGTGAGTATTGTGCCAATTGATAAGATCCGGTTTAGCCTCGCCGAAATGGATTTTAGAGATTTGGGTCAGCGAATCTCGTTGGAGTAATCGCGCCGGCCTGGGGAATAGACCAGGAGTCCCCATCCCAGACAATCCGAGACAGAAAAGGAACTAATAGGGATATTTGGTAGTGGAATAAGCATATCGCGAGGACACCATTTGTCTTGCCAAAATAGAATATCACCTTTACCCGGATCCCACTTGAACAAATTTTCGCCGTACTTCGCATTTTACCATCTCGTTTCCACACTCTTGAAGAGCCTTTTGTTTCCTGGACTTCGGCTGGGTAATGTTCCTCGCAGTATTTACCCAAGAAAATTTGGCCCGCGAGGGATTGTTGTTGTCCGAAATCGATCCGCAGCTTACAAAAATTGGTTTGTTGCAGTTGGATCGGGCCTTTGAATCTCAAACCTCCAGCTTCAATAGGTCTTGCCGGCTTTTTCCTGCTAGCCCAATGGAGTCGCTTTCTGCCTGACCCACGAAAGCGATCGAAGCTCCTTTCCAATTGAATTCAGGTACTTTTCTTAAGACAGGTCATTTGAAGTATGTAAGAGGGGAAAGAAGTAAGGATGCTTTTGAGAATAGTGATCCTGCCCCCAGAAGAGAGAAAGGAATGGACCCAGTTGGGACATTCCTAATGACCAGAGGACCACTTGGACCAATTTTGGTGATTTTTTAAATTATATTATTTTTATTATAATTATTTTAAGTTTTGGAGTATTAATTAATTTAAAAATAAAATAAAGGTTGAAAAATGAAATTTATATTTTTCAAAACTCTCTCTGATATCAAGGAAATCAGAGAATCATTTTTTGCAATTTTCTGATTTTTCTATTATTTATTATAATTATTTTAGTGAAAATGTCAAAAAATGTATTTTTTTTTTTTAAATTACCTTAGGGCTTTAAAATTTAATATCTCATGAAATAGACTTAAGAAAAATATGGGGTTTGTTCCTAAGTGATTAAAATTCAAAATGTGACATTTTGGTGAATTTTCTTATTTTTGTTATTTTTATTATTTTTTAATTATTAAAATATTAAAATAATGCAAAAAATTAAATTTTTTAGAAAATTGAAATTTTAATTTTCTTAAATTTCCCTAATATCAGAGAGGCTCCAAAACCAATTTGGTGAATTTTTGAAAAGTATTTTGAGAGTTATGAATTTTTAAAGTTTAAAATGACTAAATGGCTTAATCAACCCATTTAGTAGGGCTAACCAAGTCCAATCGACTTCAAATTTTTATGGTGGGTTCCTCCGATCCTAAAGGTCAGTGGAGAATCGATTTCAAGTCTATTCGATGTATGGTTAACTCTAATGAATTAGGGACCTATTTTGGGTGTTTAAGCCAATTAGGGTTATTTTAAATAAGTTAACTCAAAACCTATTTTTCCTAGGGTCCTCTGGTCATAAGTGACATCACCAAATTTTCCTAGAATTTATTTCACAACATGCTAATTATTGGAATTAAAATACTCAAAACAAGTAACATGAATTTGAAAAATCAATAACTTCTCATAGGGATGGCCTTCGACTTTGGAAAATTCAGGGAATGTTCCCAAATTCAGAGGCTTCAAAAGCCCTATGGTCTCATGCCATGGTGAATTTCCTATATGCATGGAGAATTAAAATAATGCAGAGGGTAAATAAATTACTAAAAAATAAAATACTTGATGAAATTAAATGATTTCTTTTCCACATTATTCTCCTATGTTCACTGAGCAAGAGGGTATTTTTATTTTATTTTTCTGATTTTTGTACACAAAGTTATGGTTTTTTGAAGTTTAGGGGAATTAAATAAATCAAAAATACCCTAATTTTCTATTTATCTGAGTCGGCGCCGCGTCAACCTTAGCATCTCTGAAGTGTCGAGTGGCGCGCTCCCATTCGACGCCGCCGCTTGAGTCAGCAGCCCGGGTCCCGCCTTCCGCGTATCGTCTCGCCGATCCGACCTAATCCGAGCCGTCCGTTCGCGCGTGTATTAAATGGACGGCATCCGTTCATCGTCCCCAAGGGTCCTCACCCGAGAGCCGTCTACACTAAATCCCTAATATCTCACTCGATACTCAATGGATTTTCATGTTCTTATGCTCTATGGATTCGTCTTGAAGATACGAATACATCTATACGGTGATCATGCATCGAAATTAAAGCATTTGAAATGGAGAATCTCCGAAGCTTCGGGATGAAGAATTAGCTCATACCTTTGCTCGGAGAAGTGTGGCTTCAATCCGAGGGTCGTGTCACCTTCGATTGCATCCCAACAAGCTCCGGATGAAGTCTCCCGGTCCAGTGAACTCGCCTAGGTAGGATTTCGACCACGTACCGATCACAAAGATCGGAGGCCGGAGCAACCGGGTGGCTCGGAGATGGGGCTTTTGCTCGGTGGACACCTTCTCTTGGTTTGGTGAAGGTGTAGGACCAATCAATTCGGGGATTGATCCACTGTGGAGAAGTGTCCCGGTTTTGGGTGGAATTTCAGTCGAGAAATCGGATTTTGTCGGTGGGGATTAGGGCAAATTGACACCTGGGGATCAACTCGCTCTAAGGGTGGAGAAGGGTTTGGAATAATTTTGGCGGACTTTCGGCAAGGTTTGTGCAACTCTCTTCTCATGGCCGTGAGGGGGTGGTGTTTAAATAGGAGAGGGTGGAGGGCCTCCCGCGGAGAGTTAGGGCTTGGGATCGGCTGCTTCTGGGCATGGGAAGAACAGCCATGGTGGCCATCGGGCATGGGGCGGCTCAGCAAGGGAGAATTCCAAAGTTGGCTCACATGTGAGCTCTCAGCCATGGTGTTTTCCGGCGACCTGGTGGCTGGCCGGCCAGGCATTGGTCACCATCTTTTTCAGGTGGGTCAGGGCTGGGGTTTAGTGTAGGCAATTGGCAAATGCCATGTGTAAAAGGCTTGGATTAGAATGGAATGGGAGAGGGCTCATTTGGCTCAAATTGGTCAACCCCTCCATTTGGGCTAGGAGCACCACCCAAGGCCTGGTTTAGGCTGAATAGAAAGTGATTTAGGCCAGCTTAATCAGTGGGGAATGGTCACCATCCAAGTACAATTAAGCTTAAGCAAGGTTTAGTGGAATCATGGGAGTGGTTAATCACCTTTAGGAATTAAGGAAAGGGTCTCCTCCGTTTGCCCAAAATGGCATGGTGACATGTAAAGAGGCTCTCATGGCTTCCATGTGGCTCATGCATGGCTTCATGGCTCACCTTTGGCTTGGGAAAAGTCAAGTCAATTTCATGGAAATGGATTTAAGAAAAATTTTGGTATTTAGGGGTGATTTGGCATGAGGCTTGATTTGGAATTATTTGATGATGGGATTATAACTTAGAGAATGGCTTTGATTAAATGGATGGCAAATGGAAATGTCATGTGGGTTTTAGGGCCACTTTTGGGCTTTTGTATTTGGTGGAAATGGGCTTTTAAAATGGTTTAGGGAAGTGGGCTTTTGGATTTTAAAATGGATTTTAGGATGGAATTTTGGCAAAGGCTTGGGCCAAATAATTGTTGGGTTTAGCTCATAGATGTGTCATGAGTGACTTGAAGCAAATTGGGAGTGATTTGGGTTTGAATTGGGTTGAATTTGGGCTTCTTTGGTGAATGGGCCAATATAGGTCAAAGTGGGCTAACTTGGGCCAATGTTGGGCTAGGGTTAAAATTAATGTAAAATTAATGTTGGGAAATGTCTATGGAAGTGTTTCAAAGAGGTTTTGACTTTGGTTGGGCTTTGATTTTGGGGTTTGGGCTCATTTGGGTTAGGTTTGGGTTTAGGTCAAAATTGGGCCTTTTGGTTTTGGGTTGAATTTAAGTGGGGTTTGGGTCAAAATTTTGGGCAAATCATGTTAGGGTTTTGTTTGTAGGAATGTTAAGGAAGATTTAGAAAAGATTTGGGGTTAATTGGAGTTGAATTGGGTGAGTTTGGGTTGGGTTTGGGTCATGGGTCCAAATTGGTCTTTTAAGGCCAAAGGTGAAATTGGATCCAAATGCCAATCAAATTGGACTTGGATTTGGTCTAGATTGGTGTTGGGAATGTTGAATTGAAGTTTAGAATTGAATTGGACCAGAATTTGGGTCAATTGGGTAAGTTTGGTTTGACATTGGGTTCACTTAGGGTTAAAATGGGTCAAATTGGGGGTTTTGACAAAAGTGGGGTAAATTGACAAAATTGGCCCATGATGTAGTTGAACAAAATGAAATTGGGAATATTTGGGATTTTTTGAAATTTTTTGGGAATTTTCTGAATTTTTGGATTTTTGGGTCAAGAGGGGTATTTTGGGTATTTAGAGGGTATTGGGAGGTATTTTTGGAATTTTTGGTATTTTTGGCTATGGATGGTCAATTTGAGTGGAGAGAAATGTTTAGGAATGATTTTGGAGAATTTTGGGTGATTTGGAAATTTTTGAGAAATTTGGGTAGTTTCGAGGTTTTGTGTAGGCTAAGCGGCTGTAGGGTCCCGGGGGTCAAAAAATTGAAAATTTGGGAAACTAAAAATTGGGTGAATGTAAGTGGAATGAAATCATCTTGGTTGAGCCATGAAGCCATATCAAGCCCACATGAGCCATGAAGGGACTCATTTGAAGCATCCACTATGTTGTTCCTAACCCTCTTAGCCAAGGGCTTAGGGGTTAAGGACCATCCATGTGAATCACCTACATGAGTCAGGAGGTCAAGTTGGGCATGGGTGTGTGAAAGTATAATGTATGAGTGTAGTGTGTGTGTAAGTCAGCCCCTTCACCAGACCAGGCCACCCAGGGCAGTCCTAAGGCCAAAGAGTCCTATAGGAACTCATCCTTTAAACTTCCACATTTGATTTCAACCCTCTAGGTGATTAGGGGTCTACGATCAAGTTTGTGGAATTTGCAGGGAGTTAAGAAGTGGTTTGAATTTCTAAGTGGTGGGTCCCAATTCTAGTCCTCTAGGATAGTCAAAGGAAAAGCCTAAGGCTAGATCCTAAGTACTAAAAAGAAGAAGAGAAGACCTCATCAAAAATGAGGTCAACAGTGTCAACACCCATTTTGGCGCCGTCGGTGCCAGACTGATTTTTAGGATTCCATAAAATTTTACTATTTCGATCATTTCAAAGTTACGACAACATCTAATTAGCCTTTTTAAGTCTCTATATTCATAATTAAGTGATAAACTAATACAAATATTACAGAAACAATACAAAACATCTCTTTTATATATAAAATCCACATTTACAACCTTACATACTGATGCACCTAAAATATATAGCATTTTTATGCATATTTTTATTCCTATTTTTAATGATATTGCACTTTAATGGAAGGTATTTTGTATTTTTCTTGTAATGATGAAAATAATTAATTATGATGAAAGGAGTTAAAAACGACCAAATTTGGAGCAAAATTATAAAGTTTGAGAAATTTGGCCTTTGGTGCCTAAGCCCCAAAGTGCACAGTTAAAAATCGAATTTAAATCAATTTTGGTGCCATTTTCAAGGGGTGTTTGAAGCAACTTTTGGTGGTGACTTCCTTTTGGCGGCAAATATGATTGAAGGGATGCATCTTTTTGTAGATAAATTGAATCTGGACATGATTTGAAGAGACACCAAGGCACTTTTTGGAAAATTATAAAAATGAAGCCTCATAATTTATAAAGGGGGTTAGTGGTATTAGAGTTATTATTATTGTGAGTTGAAGAGAGTAGTTGTTAGTAAGATAGAGTTCTTCTTTCTACGGTAGAGAGTAGAGTAAAAAAGGAAAAAGAGTTGGTGTGAAGCCTTCTTCTCACCATTTTCTTTTATCCTTATATCTAGTTTTTATTGAAGTTTAAATTCTTTATTAGAGTCATCAGAGTTAGGTGCCAACCTCTGTAAAGTTGTATTGTGGAAAGAAAAATTCCAAAGGAACTTCCAGAGTCTGGTGGAGAGGATTTTCATATAAGTATTTATCTTTGTTTTTAGACTTTGTTTTAAGTAAGATTGTTGTGTTTTCATTATGGTTTATGCTTTCATATCAAGTTTTGTTTATGTTTTCTTCATGAAATTTGAGTAGTTTACTTTATCTTTTTCTTTCTTAGATGAAGAAGTAACTAAATTATGGAAGTAATGTTGTGGAAAGTATAAGAGTTTAATGTTGGAATAAATTGTGATAATTCAATTCCTTGAACTTAATAAACTTCTTGAATTGATCAATTAAGATGTTAAAATCTGTTGTGAGATTATGTAAGATCCAATGCGGTATTGTCTGAAACAACAATTGGAAAGAATCACATGCAATTATATGGGTGAGAATTGTAGTCCATATGATTGAATGAAAATGTATAGGGAGATATGCTTTATTGGGGAGTAAAATTAAAGGACTTTAGAGTGACAGGCTAAAGCCCCCTAATTTAGTTTGTTATTTAAAAATTTTTAATGAGATGCTAGCCCCTAAGTGGAGGGAATAGTGGGAACTCTAGAGTGAGAGCTGGTATCTTCCCTGCCTAACCCATCTACAAAATTTGAAAATTTCAAATTAACCAATTTTCTTTATAGAAGCAAGGGTAAAGAATATAATTGCTCCTATTTGGCACAATACATTTAAATACTTCCACAACATAAATATCCATATTTATTACTGATTCATTGAAGAAGAAAAAATATATTTGATTCTTATAACTTTTATATCGTGTTTAGAGTATTGATAATTTTATTTCCTGCTTACCTTGTTATTAAAAATATAAAAAAACAACTTTTTGAAATTAAAATCTTAAAAAATACTTACAAAAATCAATTAAAAAGTAAAAAGTTATTTTTCTTATTTCTTTAAATTTTAAAACATTTCCCTGTGGGTTCGATATCTCAGGGCTTAATCAGAAAGTCTTATATTACTTAATAAACGATATGTATACTTGCATAATATGCCATATTATAAATCATAAAATTTCTATCTAAATCGTAAGCAAAAATATTCGAGAATCAAGAGTTTTAGCGTCGTTGCCAGGTATATTGATTAAAATTTCTTTTAAAGAAAATTAAGAAAAAATAATTTTTTTTTACTTTTCTTTGTTTTTGTTAGTGTGTTTTGTTTTATTTTATTTAACGTTGTATGTGTAGTTCAGGGTCTGAGGGACTTGTGTTTTATGATTCTAAATTAGAAAGAACAAACAAAAAAATTAAAGAAATTAAAAATTCTGAAAAGGATAAAAACATTCAAGAAATGTCAAATCATCAAAATCAAAATGTTGACATCCATCAAGAATTTAAACCTTTAAGAGAATATGCTAACCCTACAGTGGATGAACTTCACGGTAGTATTCAACACCCTGATGTAGCTGCTAATTCCTTTGAGCTTAAACCTGATATCATCCAAATGGTGGCTAATAATCAGTTCGTGGGAGCACCAACTGAAGATCCTAAATTACAACTTGCCAACTTTCTAGAGTTGTGTGCTACTTTTAAATATGTTGGTGTTTTGGATGACGCTATTAGACTTAGAGTTTTTCCTTTCTCACTAAGGGATAAATCTAGGATATGGTTAAATTCGTTAAGCACCCTGGATCTATCGAACTTGGGGTGATTTAGCACAAAAATTTCTTGTTAAATATTTTCCACCATCAAAGACTGTGAAGCTTAAAAATGATATCACATTTTTTGTCAGTTTGAAGGTGAATCTATATATAAGGCATGGGAAAAATTTAAAGATCTCCTCAAAAAATGTCCACATAATTCAATACCATATTGGTTAATAATTCAAACTTTTTATAATGGATTAGTTGGATCTCTTAGATCTATTATCGATACTACCGTGTAAGGATCACCGATGTCTAAACTGACTTCATCGATGCTTATGCTTTGATAGAAGAGATGGCTACCAATAATTTTCAATGGCCTTTTGAAAGGTTAAATCCTAAAAAGATAGTCAATATTCATGAAAATGATGCTTTTGCAATGTTAGCAAATCAAGTTCCTACAATTTCAAGAAAGATAGACCAATTTAGAATGAATTTTTCTCAACCAACTTCCATGATTGAAGAAAATTCATTAAGTCAAATGGTTGATTCTCATACTTCACCAGAAACTTTGAATGCTATTATTAAGCCTTATAACCCTTATTCTAATTATTATACCCAGGTTGGAAGAATCATCCAAACTTTAATTAGAATACCAATAATCAGGGTGGTATTGATCAACAATGGGGGAACAACCAAGTAAACCCATTGGGGAACTGGAACAACCAAGGGAATAATAATTATTGATCAACCTATCCTCCAGGTTTTAACAATGCTTCACAATTTAAGGAGAAGAAGTTGCCTATTGAAGAATTTGTGGTGTTACAAATGGGAAATCAATTGCAAAGTCAAGAAGCTACAATAAGAATTATTGAAAATCAATTAGAATGCATTGTCAATACATTAAGTAATAGATCCCAAGGTATGGTTCCTAGTAATACTGAAGTAAATCCAAGAGATAAGAATAAAGAGCATGCAAATGCAATTCAACTGAGAAGTGGAAGAGGGTTGGAAGGTAGAGTACAAAAAGAAATTGATGTAGAGAAAGAAGAGATTAAAGAACCAAAAGAGGATGCTCCAAAAGGTTTGGAAAGACATATTTCTCCACTTAAAGAAGATTTGGCAAAACCACCACCTCCATTTCCTCAAAGACTTCGTCAGCAAAAGTTGGATAAGCAATTTTCAAAATTCTTGGAGATATTTAATAAGCTAACAATCAACATTCCATTTGTTGAAGCCTTAGAATAGATGCTAAGCTATGTGAAATTTATGAAGGATATTCTCAACAAAAAAAGGAAGTTTGAAGATAATGAGACAGTTGCACTTAGTGAGGAGTGCAGTGCAATAAATCAGAAGAAGCTTGCTCAAAAGCGTAAAGATCCTGGTAGTTTCACAATTCCATGTGCAATCGGAGATAGATTTTATGGAAAAGCTTTATGTGATTTGGGTGCAATCATTAACTCCAACTACTGTAACACTGCAATTAGTAGATCATTCGATCACATATCCTAAAGGAGTTACAGAAGATGTTATGATAAAAGTGTATCAATTTAACTTTTCTGTTGATTTCAATGTGCTGGATATGGAGGAAGATAAAGAGATACCCATAATTTTAGGAAGACCTTTCCTAGCCACAGGCAGAGTAATGATAGATGTGCAAAAGGGGGAATTAGCACAGAGAGTTAATGATCCGATTGTTACATTCAACATTTCAAAATCAATGAAATATCCTGCAAGAGGTAAAGATGATGAATGTCATAGGATGGATGTTATCAAGTATTTGAGTGAATGTCATTTCAAATCAACTTATAAAGAGAAATATGAAAGAGAAGAATTAGAACATGAGCAAGAAGAGAAGTTACATCATTATGAAGATTTTCATGAGGAAGATCTAAATTATGTTCATGAAAATTTTGAGTTGTTGTACATGACAGAAAAAGATGAATCTTTTGGTCCATCAAATTGAAAACTTCTTGAACTTGAGTTAAAGATGCTTCATGATCATTTGAAGTATATTTTTCTAGGTGAGTCCTCAACTTTGTCAGTGATAATTTCCTCTCAACTAACTAAAACAGAAGAAGAAAGTTTGTTTAAAGTTTTAAATAAGTATAAGAAAGCCTTCGGATGGACGATAGCTGATATTAAAGGAATCAGTCCTTCAATTTGTATGCATAGAATTCTTATGGAAGATAATTGCAAACCTACGGCTGAACCTCAAAGGAGATTAAATCTTATTATGAAATATGTTGTTAGGAAAGAAATTTTAAAGTGGTTGGATGTTGGCATTATCTACCCTATTTCAGATAGTGCATGGGTTAGTCCTATTTATTATGTTCCTAAGAAAGGAGGAGTAACTGTGACTGTTAATGAAAAGAATGAGATTATACCAACAAGACAAGTTACAAGGTGGTGGATATACATTGATTATAGAAAGTTAAATCTTTCTACAAGGAAAGATCATTTTCCACTCCCACTTCTAGATCAGATGTTGGATAGACTGGTTGAACATAAATACTTTTGTTTTCTGGATGGATATACTGGGTACCACCAAATTCAAATTTCTCCTGAGGATCAAGAGAAAACAATGCTTACCATTACTTATGGTACGTTTATTTTAGAAGAGTGCCTTTTGGTTTATGTAATGCCCCTGCTACATTTCAGGGATGTATGATGGCTATTTTTTGTGATTTAATTAAAAAAGGATTTGAAGCTTTTATAGAAAAATATTCAGTGTTTGGAAGTTCATTTGAATCATGTTTAGAACATTTGTTTAAAGTTCTAAAATGCTGTGAAGAAACTAATTTGGACCTTAATTGGGAAAAAAGCCAATTTAGGGTAACATGAGGAATTGTATTAGCACATAGAATATCAGAAAAAGGTTTAGAGGTAGATCCTGGAAAAAATTCAAGTTATCTCTAATTTACCTTGTCTAACAAATGTAAAGGGAATTAGAAGTTTTCTGAGACATGCTGGATTCTATAGGCATTACATTAAACTTTTCAAAAATTTTAAAACCCTTATGTCGTTTATTGGAAAAGGATGTAATTTTTTTTATTTTAATGATGAATGCCTAAAAGCTTTTGAAAGATTATAAGAAAAATTAATCACTCCACCTATTATAATTTCACTAAATTGGGAAAAACATTTTGAATTAATGTGTGATGCTAGTAATTATGATATTGGTGCTGTTTTGGGTCAGAAATATGATACAATTTTCAAAGTAATTTACTATGCTAGTAAAACTTCTAATGAAGCTCAAATTAACTATACCACTACTGATAAAGAGTTATTAGTTATAGTATTTGCTTTCGATAAATTTTGATCATATTTAATTGGAACTAAATGTGTAGTGCATATTGATCATTCTGCTATCAAATATTTAATGAAGAAGAAAGATGCAAAACCGAGATTGATTAGATGGATTCTTCTTTTGCAAGAATTTGATTTTGAGATAGTAGATAGGAAGGATGCTGATAATCAAATTGTTGATCATCTATCCAGGCTTCAAACTGAAAAATCTCTTAGTGATATTAAAAAAATTGATGAACATTTTCCTGATGAAAAATTGTTCGCTATTAATGAATGGTGTATTTCGTGATATGCCGACATTGTAAACTTTATTATCAGTGATATTATACCATATGGTTTGACATACAAGAAAAGGAAGAAGTTTTTATCTGATGTTAAAACTTATTTTTTGGATGACCCATTTTTATATAAACAAGAAAAGTATTTGATCATTCGAAGATATGTGCCTTTAGAAGAAACTTATGAAATTATTCAAAAATATCACAATTCTGATTATGGGGGACATTTTGGAATTGATAGAACTGCTTATAGAATTTTACAATCTGGGTTTTATTAGCCCACAATTTTTAAAGATGTTAATGCATATATTAAAAATTGTGATCGATATCAGCGTGTAAGCAATATTTTTAGAAGAAATGAGATGCCCCTCAATTATATGTTGGAAGTTAAATTATTTGATGTTTGGGGATTAGATTTCATGGGACCATTTACACTATCTTTGGGAAAGATCTATATTTTAATAGCAGTAGTCTATGTATCCAAATGGATTGAAGCTGTTGCTTTACCTCAATGTGATGCTCAAAGTGTTGCAAAGTTATTAAGAAAGAATATATTTTGTAGATTTGGAATACCAAGAGTAATCATAACATATGGGGGAAGTCATTTTAGAAATGCGATTATGGAGAGGTTAGTAAAGAAATATCTTATTAACCATCACATTACTACTGCTTATCATCCACAGACAAGTGGTTTGGTTGAATTATCCAATCGTGAATTAAAAGAATATTGGAAAAGACTGTTAATCCAAACAGAAAGAACTAGTCAATCAAACTGGATTATGCATTGTGGGCTTATAGGACTGCTTACAGAACTCCTATAGGAACATCCCCATATAGGCTAACTTTTGGAAAAACTTGTCATTTACCTGTTGAACTCAAGTATAAAGCATATTGGTTTATAAAAGAGTTCAATTATAATTTAAAGGATGTTGCTGAGAAGAGATTATTGTAATTAAATGAGCTTGAAGAGATAAGGAATGCATCTTATGAAAATGCTAAGATTTATAAAAACAAGATGAAGTTATGGCATGATCAGAAGATTCTTAATAAAAATCTTGAGTCAGGACAAAAAGTTATGTTGTATAATGCCAAGTTGAAATTTTTTGCAAGAAAACCTAAGTCCAAATGGATGGGTCCATTTATTATGATAAAAGTTTAATCTTATGGAGCTGTGGATATTCAAGATCCTAAGACTAAAAAAATATTGAAAGTTAATGGTAGTAGACTTATACCTAATTTTTCAGCCGATCAACTTAAACTTGATGAAAATTTGATGTTGGGTCACTCAGAATAAGTTTTGGGTATGTCAAACTGAAGACATTAAACTAAGCACTTTATGGGAGGCAACCCAAATTTATCGGTGTACTTTGCTTTATGTTTGTTTTGTTTGCTTTATTTTCTTTGTTTTTATGATTATGTTGTAGTATTTTGAGTAAATTGGTTATAGTGGTGTTTATTTGACGTTAAAGGATGACTTAAAAGAGTCAGAAGGAAAATTTTGGACATTTGGCAGACCTGTGCAAAAATGTGCATAGGCAGCTAAGCGTCGCCAGGTTGGCGCTTAAGCGCCGCAGTTAAGAAAAATGTGATAAATGAATTTCTAGAAGCCAAAATCATGGGGAAGAGGCTTTAGAAGTTATTTTGGAGTTTTAAAACGTCTAGGGTCGGTTTTAGCACTTCTCATGTCTATAAAAATGCCCTGAATTAAGAGAAACACTTGCCCCAATCCCTATTTTCATTCCTGAGTCTTCAGAAGAGTGTTTTGAGTACAAAAATATCTTCTTGGGAGAGTGAAATTAAGGAGGAAGCCAACAAGAAGAAATTTATTAGTGAAAGTGCGCAAGAGTTATTCAACGGATTCCTAGCAGTTAGTATTCAAGGTATTGCAGAAACAACTGCGAAGATTGAAACCAATGTGAAGTTAATTGAAGCAAAGTTAAATGAAATTAACGCTCATTTAGTGCATATGGGATGGCAACTTAAAATGTAATTCAATCATACATTCATGTGGAAGAAGCAGATAAGGCGATGTTTCTGAAAAATAAATAGTTAGAAGAAGAAGATGTAAGAGTTTTCAACCATCACCCGTTTTATCAGCTATATTCTAGATTGTTCAAATGGAACTAATGGTGGTTCTGGATAATACAACCTAATGAAGATTGGAATTAATTTGAGTATAGTCTAGTGTTGTGGTTTTATGTGTTAAGTGTTTTGTGCTAGTGTTAAATGTTTGTGTTTTACTGAACTTTTAAGTGTGCTTATTACATCTTAATGATGTAAATTTATCTTTATTTTGATGTGTTTGAATTATTTTGTATTAGGAAATTTCATCCAAAATGTTTAGATAGAAATTTTTAGTTTGTATTAAGTATGATTGTTTTTAATTAAATGAAAGTTTGTGTTTGAGTTAAATTTGTTTGGAATTAATGGAAATTTAACTTTCTTTGGAGAATTAGAAAAGTTTAGAGGGGAGAAATGATTATTTGAAGTGATTTAGGGTGATTAACCAAGGGGTTTAGTACATTTTTAAATTAATTGTGAAAATCAGGGTACTGGCGGCTAAGCGCTAGAACTTAGGCACTTAAGCGCCAAATTTCGCAGGTAAGCGCCGAAGCCTCGCGCTTAAGCATCGGTTCATGGAAACTGACTTTTTGTAGTTAAAAACTCAAAAATTGACATTTTTAACACCTCCCGTCACCCTCAACCCCTCGAAGTCGTGAAATAGGATTTAGGGCATCCTTAAGTTGGATCAATTAAGAGCCGATTTCAACGAAATTTGTCAGATTTGAATTCCTTGAGGTATGAGCACTACTCCTAAGTAAAAGTTTTTTATTTTCACCATATTTTTTGAATACATTATTGAAAAATCTTAAGATCATTATTTATGGTGAAATTTGATGAAAAGCATGAAAAATTGCTTGGATTTATTAGAAATTACCTTTGGAAGTTAAATTAGCAAGTTTAGTTTAATTTTGGAATTTATGGTGAATTTTTGCGATTTTTTTTAGAGATGGCTCCAAAGTTAAAACACTCGAAAGATAAAGCAAAATTTGATTCCAACAAATTTGTTAGTGCGAGAGCAGAGGATCGATATGTCGATGCACTGTCGTCATATAAATTGATTCCTGAACGAGTATTTAGTAAGCTAGGAGAAGTTATTGAAGATATGATTACTAGAAGGAATTGGGAGAATTACTGTTAATTCTCCATTGTCACTGTTGTTTCTGTGGTCAGAGAGTTTTATGCAAACTTGCCTGCAACACAAGAGAATTTGGTGACGGTTAGAGGTGAACAAGTGCATTTTTCACCTGCGGTAGTCAATGTCTTCTACCACTTGCCTCCTGCATTGTTTTGTTTTTACGTTAATTATCATCCTATTTATGGAGAATTATATGAGATCATATCATTTCTGACTGATGGAAGAGGTTTATGGAAGATAACAAATGAAAGAAGAGTAAATTTTCAAGCCTCTAAGTTGAATGTCATTTCAAAGGCATGGCATTATTTTATCTCATCTAAGTTGTTGCCTTCAAGTCATACTAGTGAAGTTACAAGATAAAGAGCAGTTCTGAACCATTGTATTCAGTTAGGAAAGCCTATTGATGTAGGGGCTATTATTTTTGACTATGTGATGAACTGTACCAGATCTGCTACCACTTCAAGTATGGGATTTCCATCCTTAATTCATTTGATTTTTGAGCGATCAGGTGTGAAGTTTGAAACATGGGAGGAAGTTCTTCAACCATTAAGGTGCTTACACAGTACATTCAGAGTTTAGCTGGAGATGGGGATTTAAAACTTCCACTACTTCTGCTTCTGCTGCTTCTACTTCACGTGCTACTACTTCTAGAGCATCATCATCTAGTGATTCACAGACTAGACAATTAAAGAAGATTTTGAAGAAAGTGAGTCTTACGCAAGAGCATGTTAGAGATATGGACAGTAGGATTGAAAATATTGAAAGCTATATTGTTAAGCATAATGAATATTGTTGACCTCATTTTTGATGAGGTCTTCTCTTCTTCTTTTTAGTACTTAGGATCTAGCCTTAGGCTTTTCCTTTGACTATCTTAGAGGACTAGAATTGGGATCCACCACCTAGAAGTTCAAACCATTTCTTAACTCCCTGTAAACTCTACAAACTCGACCGTAGACCCTTAATCATCTAGAGGGTCGAAATCAAATGCGGAAGTTTAAAGGATGAGTTCCTATAGGGCTCTTTGGCCTTAGGACTACCCCAGGTGGCCTCGGTCCGGTGAGGGCTGACCTACACACACACTACATTTATACACTACACTTTCACACACCTATACTCAACTCGACCTCCCGACTCATGTAGGTGATTCACATGGATGGTCCTTAACCCCTAAGCCCTCGGCTAAGAGGGTTAGTGAACAACATAGATGGATGCCTCAAATAAGTCCCTTCATGGCTCATGTGGGCTTGATATGGCTTCATGGCTCAACCAAAATGATTTCATTCCACTTATATTCACCCAATATTCAATTTTTCAAATTTTCAATTTTTTGACCCCCGGGACCCTACACCCGCTTAGCCTACCCAAAACCCTTGAAATTACCCAAATTTTTGCAAAATTTCCAAATCACCCAAAGTTCCTCAAAACCAGTCCCAAACATTTCCACATCACTCAAATTGATCATCCATAGCCAAAAATACCAAGAATTCCAAAAATACCTCCCAATACCCTCCAAATACCCAAAATACCCCTCTTGACCCAAAAATCCAAAAATACAAAAAAATTCCCAAAAAATTTCAAAAAATCCCAAATATTCCCAATTTCATTTTGTTCAACCACACCATGGGCCAATTTTGTCAATTTACCCCACTTTTGTCAAAACCCCCAATTTGACCCATTTTAACCCTAAGTGAACCCAATGTCAAACCAAACCTACCCAATTGACCCAAATTCTGGTCCAATTCAATTCTAAACTTCACTTCAACATTCCCAACACCAATCTAGATCAAATCCAAGTCCAATTTGATTGACATTTGGATCCAATTTCACTTTTGGCCTTAAAGCCCAATTTGGACCCATGACCCAAACCTAACCCAAACTCACCCAATTCAACTCCAATTAACCCCAAATCTTTTCCAAATCTTCCTTAACATTCCCACAAACAAAACACTAACATGATTTGCCCAACATTTAGACCCAAACCCCACTCAAATTCAATCCAAAGTTAAAAGGCCCAATTTTGACCTAAACCCAAACCTAACCCAAATGAGCCCAAACCCCAAAATCAAAGTCCAACCAAAGTCAAAACCTCTTTGAAACACTCCTATAAACATTTCTCAACATTAATTTTACATCAATTTCAACCCTAGCCCAACATTGGCCCAAATTAACCCACTCGACCTATATTGGCCCATTCACCAAAGAAGCCCAAATTCAACCCAATTCAAACCCAAATCACTCCCAATTTGCTCCAAGTCACTCATGACACATCTATGAGCTAAACCCAACAATTATTTGGCCCAAGCCTTTGCCAAAATTTCATCCTAAAATCCATTTTAAAATCCAAAAGCCCACTTCCCTAAACCATTTTAAAAGCCCATTTTCACCAAATACAAAAGCCCAAAATTGGCCCTAAAGCCCACATGGCAATTTCTTTTCATCATACCTTTAATTGATATCACCCCTAAGTTTCAAAATCATCATTAAACCATTCCAAATCAAGCTTCATACAAATTTCCATCAAATTACCAAAAATTTCTAAAATCCATTTTCATGAAATTGACCAAGCTTTTCCCCAAGCCAAAGACAAGCCATGCAAGCCATGGACAAGCCACATGAAGCCATGGAAGGTTTGACATGTGATCAAGCCATTAATGGCAAAAGGAGGAGCCTCTTTTAAGCCCCCTTAAAAAGTTTTTAACCCTTTTAATGCTTCACCTTAATCCATGATTAATCAAAATATTCATGGATGGTGACTTCTCCACCCTTTCCTAGCCGATCCATCCGATCCTCCCTCGACCCCAAATCAGCCATGGGGAGGTGAACCAAGCCCAAAAGGTGGGTTGACCCATTTGGACCCAAAATGAGCTCCTCCCCCATTCCCTTTCAATCCAAGCTCTTTACACATGCCATTGGCCAATTACCTACACAAAACCCCAGCCCTGACCCACCTGAACTTGAGGGTGACCATTGCCTGCCGGCTAGCCGCCTGGATTGCCGGAAAACACCATGGCCGAGACCTTGGGAGGAGCCAAAAATTTCAATTCTCCCTTGCTGACTTGTCTCAACCCAAATGGACAGCATAGCTCTTCTTCTCTTGCCAAGAGCAGCTGATCCCAAGCCCTAACTCTCCCTGGGAGGCCCTCCACCCTCTCCTATTTAAACACCACCCCCTCTCGGCCATGAGAGGTGCTGAACCAGACCTTACTGAAACCCTGCCAAAATTGTTCCAGAACACTCTCCATACTTAGAGCAGTTGATCCCCAGTGACAATTTGCCCTAATCCCCACCAACAGAGCCCAATTTCTCAGCCAAAATTCCACCCAAAACCAGGACACTTCTCCACAGTGGATCAATCCTCAAATTGATTGGTCCTACACCTTCACCAGACCAAGGGAAGGAGTCCACCAACAAAAGCCCCTCCCCAAGCCACCCGGTTGCTCCGACCTCCAAGCTTTGTGATCGGCCGTGGTCGAAATCATACCTAGGCGATTCATCGGACCGGGAGACTTCATCCGGAGCTTCGTCGGGATCCAATCGAAGGTGACACAACCCTCGGATCGAAGCCACACTTCTCCGAGCAAAGGTATGAGCTAATTCTTCATCCCGAGCTTCTGGAGATTCTCTATTTCAAATGCTTTAATTTCAATGCATGATCACCGTGTGGATGTATTCGTCTCTTCAAGGCGAATCCATAGAGCATAAGAACACTAAAATCCATTGAGTATTGAGTGAGATATTAGGGATTTAGTGTGGACGGCTCTCGGGAGAGGACGCTTGGGGACGATGAACGGATGCCGTTCATTTAATACACGCACGGACAGACGGCCAGGATCGCGTCGGATCAGGAGATAGAACGACTCCGCGGGGCCCCGGAGATCTGAGTCAGATGGCGGTGTCGAACCAGAACGTGCCGCGTGGACTTTCGGAGCTGCCGAGGTTGACGCGGCGCCGCGTGGATAAATAGAAAATTAGGGTATTTTTGATTTATTTAATACCCCTAAACTTCAAAAATGCATAACTTTGTGTAGGAAAATCAGAAAAATAAAATAAAAATACTCTCTTGCTCAGTGAACAGAGGAGAATAATGTGGAAAAGAAATAATCTAATTTCATCAAGTATTTTATTTTTAATGATTTATTTACTCTCTGCATTGTTTTAATTCTCCATGCATATAGGAAATTCACCATGGCATGAGACCATAGGGCTTTTGAAGCCTCTAAATTTGGGAACATTCCCTGAATTTTCCAAAGTCAGAGGCCATCCCCATGAGAAGTTATTGATTTTTCAAATTCATGTTGCTGTTTTGAGTATTTTAATTCCAATAATTAGCATATTGTGAAATAAATTCTAGAAAAATTTGGTGATGTTTACTATGACCAGAGAAACCTAGGAAAAATAGGTTTTGAATTAATCCACTTGGAATAACCCTAATTGGCTTAAACACCCAAAATAGCTCCTTAATTAATTAGAGTTGACCATATATCAAATTGACTTGAAATCAATTCTCCACTGACCTTTAGGATCAGAGGAACCCACCATAAAAATTTGAAGTCAATTAGACTCGGTTAGCCCTACTAAATGGGTTGATTAAGTCATTTAGCCATTTTAAACTTTAAAAATTCATAACTTTCAAAATACTTTTCAAAAATTCACCAAATTGGTTTTGGAGCCTCTCTGATATCAGGGGAATTTAAGAAAATTAAAATTTCAATTTTCTAAAAAAGTTGATTTTTTGGTATTATTTTAATATCTTAATAATTAAAAAATAATAAAAATCACAAAAATAATAAAATTCACCAAAATGTCACATTTCGAATTTTAATCACTTAGGAACAAATCCCATATTTTTCTTAGGTCTATTTAATGAGATATTAAATTTTTAAAGCCCTAGGGTAATTTTAAAATTAAAAAAAATGTATTTTCTAACATTTTCACTAAAATAATTATAATAAATCAAAGAAAAATCAAAAAATTACAAAAATTGATTCTCCGATTTCCTTGATATCAGAGAGATTTTTGAAAAATATAAATTTCATTTTTCAACCTTTATTTTATTTTTAAATTAATTAATACTCCAAAACTTAAAATAATTATAATAAAAATATTATAATTCAAAAAATCACCAAAATTGGTCCAAGGGGTCCTCTAGTCATTAGGAATGTCCCATAATTTTCTTAAGAACAGAAACTTTTCCTTGTTCATGTTATTAAATTTTCCTTGGAAATCCCTATTTTCCACCAAAAATAATTACATAAATAAATTAAATACAGAAAAATCACATTTTCTCCTCTCATGTCTTTATTGGCATATGAGTGAAGTCACATAAAAATTTCAAGTTCATTCAAGCTCAATTTATTGAGTTATGAAATTATTAAGCTTGAAGGGCAAAATGGTAATTAAAATTTTAACCCTTAATTAAAACTTTAGGTTTAATAAAATTAAAGAGAAAAATATTCAATCTTAATCTGATTTGGATGATTGAAACTTAAATAATTAAAGGGTAGAAACCTATTAAACAATTTGAAAATAATTAAAATAAACCTTAATCAAATAATTAATTAAATTTGGAAGAATAATAAAATTGGAATTATTAAAATAGGGATATTATTAGGAAGAGATTTATTCTTTAATTTAAAAATCCCTAAATTAATCATCTCAATAATATTTAATTTTTAATCAAAATGATAATTCAAACTTAAGTTTTAAAATGTTAAAGGACTTAATCATTAAATTAAATTAAAAAAAAAGTTAAATTATTAAACTCTTTTTAAATTTTCAATTAAATTAAAATTAAAAAAAAATTAAATTAAATTAAAGATTAAATTAAATTAAATCAAACAAATTAAGTGAATTAAATTAAATTAAACTAAATTAAATTTAAAAAAATGTTAAATTAAATTAAATTAAATTAAATTAAAACATATTAAATTAAATTAAATTAAATTAAATTAAATTAAAATTAAATCAAATTAAATTAAATTAAAGGAAATTAAATTAAATTAAATTAAATCAAGTTAAATTAAATTAAATTAATTCATATCAAATCAAACTAAATTGAATTAAATTAAAATTAAATAATAGAATCAAGTTAAAATTAAAATCAAGTTAAATTAAATTAAAATTGAAACTAAACTAAATTAAATTAAATTAAAGTTAAATTAAATTGAATTAAACAACATCACCTAAGACATAAAGAAATTAATTATAAAGTAACTTGAACACTATTCCAAATTTAAATCCGATAACTGAAGTTAAACTAAATCACAAATCATAGGAACACCAATTAGCCCTCGAAAACTTTTATTATCATAACTCCTAAATAGAACATTAAATGAAATGTTACTTCACTTATAGGATATTCAAATGTCCTAGTTCACTAAGTAAGATAACAACAAAACTTAACTAAACCTCGGACGATTAATTCATTTGTATAATTAAATTCATTTGGACTTAAAACAATCCTAGCAATATTGAAAAGATGTTTAAGATTCTTCTTAAGCACTTCCTCAATATGACGGGATGTTTATAAGAACAACTAAACTTAATTGTTCTTTGATGAAGAAAATCGTCCTCAAACCAAAACACAAGAACCTAGACGTCATAGGAAATGACTAGCTATAATATTAGGAATTTGGTAGAAAACCATAACCCTTCCCTTAGCCTTACCTAGGAACTTGCTTAAATATTCTAATTGTGTTTTAAGTGCAGCTTGGGATGACGGGAAGACCCTCCAGGTACGCTTTTATTTTATTGCAATTTATCTTATCGCAATTTATTTAATCGCATCGCACTTACTTTTCTTGCATGATAAACAACTGTTGCATGAAAACCCACACCTCTAGGATAGTCCCTAAAACTGAAACCAAAACTAAATTAAAAGTCATTGCAAGATAAAATTCACCGCCACAACATTTCAAAATATAAAACAACTCAAAATTTAATCACAAACGAGAATACAAAACTACAACTACAACTAAATTAAAACGTCTTGTTGGATGATCGGGAATACCTCGGATGATGTAACCTACGTGTTGCTAATGGGATTTCCCACGGTCTAAATGAAAGTGTGGAACTCATTTAGTTGAGTTTAGCAAATTCATCTGGACTAAGTGAATCCGATAAAAATAACGATGCCGGAAGGATGGAACCGCGGGATCTTAACCGGTGTCGTTATAATCAACTTTAAGATTTGTTTTAATTAAAATATAAAAGCACTTGGAAATTAAGATTTTCTCTAAACCAAAACACTTTTCTCATCTCCCGATTTATGACTTCTATAACTAAACTTTCTGCAACAACAAGGAGCTCGGAGCATAGTGGGCAGCACGGCCATCGTCATCTGCAAAACTTGAGTCTACTTCAGCAAAACCTTCTTAGAATTAAAATAACCAAGCCATAGGACTTCGAGGTAGTTTTCCTAGTGCAACATTTCAACCTCTTCGTTAGGCATTTACATGATCATGTCATGTAAATTAAGCCCTAACCGGTCTTAGGATTTCCGAGGTAGTCGTCCGATACGACATAAACCCTCACATCTTCGAGGCTATTTGTATGATTATGTCATACTAATATAAATCCTAATTAATTAAAATTGGCAAGATCAAAACATTAAATAAACATTAGGACTTTCCTAAATTCAAGCCAAACAATAGGATAGTCGGGAGATTACCGAAGTTCGCTTCGAATCTGTAATTTCTCCTACCTTTCTTCCTTTGAATTCTCAAAACAAAACGTTCCAAACTTGATCCATTCCCTATTGAAATTCCAAAATTCAATCCTTTTGAAAACTTAAACTTTGAAATTCTTGAGAGCGAAATTATTAATTATTATCGAGAGTTTTCTTAAGTGATTCCCGTCATTTAAGATGTAATTAACTATGTGGGCTCGCTCTTATAGAGAATTTTAAGAACCTGGGTAATATAAACCCCGTTTAATACTTTCATATTAAGCAGGGGAACTTGTCGGCTTATAAAATTGGTTCGCGGACCAAACGGATGTCACAAATCTTCTAGTTTATTTAATCGAGCCCCATCATCAAGCAAAGGTGCCTATTCTTCGGGATAGATACACGAGCTTGTGGTACGTTGCTCGTTTATATAAACTATTTGGGATGTGAGATCGGTTTGATTTCATATCTTAAAATCTTCAAATTTAAAAATTATTTTTAAAATTAAATACTACTTTTCAAATTATTTATTTAAATTAAATTAAAAATTCGCCGACAATTTCTGTAGGAGACCCCTTTTTCAAATACAACACAACCTAAAAATATGCCGACAACTTCGGCGACTCACGTGGGGACAATTCCTCTCTCCATTTTAATCGATGATTCTCGCTTTCAAAATCGGTAGTGTATCCATGTCCCTTGTGGATCAAGCTACCCTTCTTTCCGTTAGAGTACTATGTTCATTTCTACCTCGAACGAGTATAGCCAACATTCTCTTGGATTTAGGAGCCACTGTTTAGACACCCCTAAACAGAGAGGTTCCGAGATCATTTTGCCTCATTTCTGAGGTGGGGTGGACCCCCAATAGGTGTTAGTTTAGGAGAGATCCTTCGAATCGAGAAGTCTTGCATAAGACTTTCTTTTCCTTTTCAACTCTGAATCGGATTTATTACCTTCTCTACACCTTTGAACATTCCGTTCTAAATAAACAAACCCTCTAATGAATGACTCTTTTAACAAATAACTCCTTCTTATAAATACATGAACAAGAATGTGTTCAGACTCTTTTCGATTCCTTTCTTTTCGTCCTGATGAGAAGAAGCATAACTTGGGACCGACAATCGGATCCGCCCCGCGAAATGGAAGCCCCAAAGCTGATTTTCTCCTTCACCAATGGACTCGACTTCGCTGTTTACAAGGATGAGCTACCCGATCCGGTTTGGACAAGGATTCGAGAACACAAATGTCAAGATCACCGATGTTTCCCTTTTCGCGCTGACGAACAAAGTATCTGAAACTGAGAAGCCGTTGCTTGAGTTCAACCTTAGGTCAACTCGAGAGTTTCCTCCCCTACAAAAGATTCCAACTGAGAGGAGTACTGCTGTCTGCAGGAGGACCGTTCGTCGCTACCCCCACCGGTCCGGTTGTCTCCGCACCTACCCCGGCTTCGCCAAATTAAAGGGGAAGGAAATCCGGAACTATGGTGAACTCCGTTACCGTGGAGGGTACGGACCTTCCCGCGAGACCTTCTGTTTTTGAAATCGGGTCCAGCTCAAGAATTCCATCACTAACACAGACCCAAAGAAGGAACAAAAGCAGGAAGATTGCCAGGAAGGCCAGAGCTGCCGAAGTTGCTTTCCTGGAGGAGATCCCAGAAATCCCTTAGTACACACCCCTACCTGAATACATATCATTGCCTGAAGATACACCCTTTTTGGAAGGAAGTAGATTCCACCCCCTTCGCCGCAGCTCGACGAGGAAAATGTCCGCAGGATTGTTTCTACATTACCTCAACCAAGCATACTACAACGACAACGGAAAGAAAAGGGCTAGGAACACACCATTTGCCCGACTACGGACCGTGATCGAGAAGCTAGCAAAGAAAGAGAAATACCCCGTATCGTAGATTCTAAGAAGGATAGTGGCGGGTGCCGCTCAAATCCCGTCTCGGGCCACGAGTAGAACCCGCCATCGTTACGTAAAAGCCAAATAAAAGGATGAAGGCTAGTCCGCCTATCGTTGTTTTAGGGTTGCAGATTAGGGAGGATACCACCTTCCAAGCATTTGGCCGACGCACCATCCGGTCCTGAGACCTTCCGTCGCTAGAAGGATGGTATGGCGTCCCACTACCGGACAACTAAGATCGAAATAACAGACTCGAGAAGGAAAGTCTCGTCAAGAGACTCGAATCCGAAGAAAGCGCCACCGCAGAAAGGGGACTCATGAGAAGGGAACCCGACAACTATCACACGATAATTGCGAGGATGCACGAAAAGACCGCTAGAGGATGCTATGGAAAAGTCGAGGACCGATATTCGACGACTAGCAAAAGAAAGAGAAGAGAAATTCGAGACGAGATTGATTCATCGGAATTCATGGACGATGAGTATGCAGAAATCAACATGGTCGAAACACGAGCTTCGTCGCCTTCACAAGGTGCACTCGCAGCCTGCAGAAAGAGAGGAGCCGGAAGTGATGAGAAGGCAACTTCAAGAGAAAGACGATACGATCGCCCAAATGGTGAAAAGAATGGAAGAGATGGCTGTAGCCCTAGCCACTCTCCAGAGTCAAGTGCAACCCCAAAGAGAGACACCCCCAGAGGTCATTCACATCGTGGACGGAGGAAAGGAGATTACGTCCGTCAACGGGGATGATCGCCTAAAGAAAGATACAACACAAAGTATGATTCCGTAAAAGATATCAAGAGCTTCGTGGAACAACGAGTGCAAGAAGCCTTAGCACAATCAAAGAGCGGGACATCCATTCGGACGGGTAGACCTTACCCGAAGAATTCGATGCCGTCCAATACCCAAAAGGCTTCGTACCACCTCCGTTCAAGACCTTTGATGGAATCGGGAACCCCCGACAAGATGTCGCACACTTTCGTGCCAGCTTGTTGCAATGCCGGCGGGAACGATGCATTACTCTTCCGACAATTCGTCGCAGCACTCGTCGTGGATCGCCTTTGATTGGTATGCGGAATTACCGAATGGTTCAGATGAAGACGTTCTCGTAACTAGAAAACCTCTTCATCAAGCGATTTGCCGGAGCTCAGCACCACATCACTATAGGTGATTTAGTGATAGAGAAGCAGAAGCCGAACGAAACTTTGGTGGATTACATACTTCGATGGAGAAATCTAAGTATGAAGTGTGAACCACAATTACAAGAACAACATGCAATCGGCATCTTACTTAAAAGCATTCAAGGCCTGATAGCACTTCTCCTCAAGGGATTTACCATTAAGACTTTCGAGAAGTTGTTAAGCAAGGCCGGAAGCTTGCAAGAAGAGGCGAAGCAATTAAGTTTCGCCGACAAGACAGACAAGTAAAAGCCTGTGAAGACTTTTGAAAAGAAATTCGGGATCATTGCAGCAGTCGACAAAGGCAAGCAACCGATACAAATATCGTCCGAACGGCCGCAAAGAACCTCAACAAAATTATCAACAACCTCGACCGAGCTATCAGTCATCTCCACAATATGAACAACCACCTCGTCCGCAACGTACATTAAGGGAGCTTCGAGCAGTGGAATATCCATTCAAGAATGAGGCAGATGCTGAAAATGTTCCGTAGTCTTATGAAGACTCCAGTATTTCCACTGCCGCAGCCTAAGAGACCAGAAGAAGTTAACAAGAAAGGTGATCCCAACTTTTGCCCTTACCACCGGATGCTTGGGCACAAGATAGAAGATTGCATTACCTTCAAAAGTTGGCTCAATAACTACCTTTGGAAAGGGAATATAACAATCCCGAAGGAGTACATGAAGGAACCCCAGAAAGGAGGTTCTGTCAATGTTGTCTCGACTGATCTCATCGTTCCGATAGATGCCTATACAACTGATGATGGGTGGACTACAGCTTGGACGAGGTCTTCAAAAAAGATTTTAGACAGCATCCAAACCGCTTCGATGCGAGTCTCAATTCAGAGTTCGAAACCTGCCAAGTCGGCACTATCATTTGCGATAGAAGAACCACCTCAACAGGAGACGATTGAAGAGAAGAAGAAAATCGACGAAGAAGAGAAGACCGAGGCTCTTAAGGCTAGACTAGGGGCCGCTTATCCTAGAATAGTTGTTCCGGATTCGGGGAGAAATCCCTTGAACCTCTGACTCTGTATGATTATTTGCTCGCTCCGGCGGGATCTTATAATGATAAGGGTTATGGCGTTGGCTACGTTTTGACTGTTTCTAACGATTACGTAACTAGTGACAATAAGGACATCGATTTCGATACCAATGACAATTCTCAAATCATACACAATCTCGACGATCACGATGACAAAGAAGACATCCATCAAGGAGGTTACGAGAGTTCAACAAGCAATGAATCTATCTGCGAGTTTCGAGGAGCTCCAAATACAAGCAGAGTTAGAGCCTTCGTACTCGAAGCTAATCAAGAAGAACTCCGTCATTCCGATTCGAGAAGAAACACCAAAGAACTCAACACTAGATTCGAAAAAATTACGAAGTTAACTTAAGAAGTGGAAGAGTTCTACCTCCGAGAATGGGTCCAAAGGACAAAGGAAAGAGGTGGTTGTTCAGGAAGAACCAACCCCGGCAGAAGAAATACCCATTCGAGAAGAAATCGAGACACATGAAAATAAAGTGGACTACAACATGCTAGCCCATCTTAGAAAACTACCGGCCAAACTGAGCATCTACGACGCCCTCATCTTGTCAAAGGAGATGAGAGGAGCTCTGATCAAGGCCTTACTTGATCCAGAAATTTACTTAGCTCAAATGGCCGGAGATTCCTTAGATGAGGTTTGTTCGTTAAAGGAACAGCGAGGTGTTACCTTCACGGACAATGACCTACTACTTGGGACAGCAGACCACAACCGACCATTGTACATTTCAGTTACAATCGGGAAGTTTACACTCTCCAAAGTATTGGTGGATCCAGGAGCATCAATCAATATAATGAGTCTTCGAACACTAGCATATTTGGAAATTGATGCTCGCGAGCTCGAAGCCGACAAAATGTTATTAAGAGGATTCAACCAGAAATGAGAAAGAGCCCTCGGATCAATAACACTACTAATGAAGACCGGTGACTTGGCAAAGACAACCGCAAAATTTCACATAATCGATTCGAAACGTCGTTCAACGCTCTACCGGGCCGACCATGGATACATGAAAACCGGATGGTACCATCATCTCTACATCGGTGCATCAAATACTACGATGGAGGGGAACAAGTGCATCAAAGGTGACTTACAACCATTCTCCGTACACGAAATTGGAATTCATGAAGATGCAAACTTATTATGCACCTCCGAAGAAAACAATCTTCTCCGGAGATACCATAACAAATGAAGCAAAGAAAGTTCGGGACAACGAAGAACCTGAAGTTCTAGTCCAACAAGCCACTCACCACTCCCTTACGGCGAGATGGTGAAGGTTTCTCCACAACTCTCATCCGAGGTCGAGGCCGAGGACGAGGTCGTGGTAGAGACATTAGGACAGTTGGACAGATGAAACCAGTCATCAATGTTGATTGGGAAGACAATTCTGAAGAAGAAAAAGAGATCAAACAAGAAGCAGCGACAATAAGTCGGAAGAAGCCGCAAATCAAAATCTCTCTCGAAGATGAGAAGAACGAAGAATACAAATCAATGTACGAGAAGATTAACCACTATGTACATACTATGACCCTGACCCCGATCCATTCTAATAAGATCGAGGGTATGGTGGTCAAAGAGGTACGTAGCAGCGGTGCAAAGCCAATCAAATTCTACCGTGGTGCTCCTTCCTCCAAAACTGAAAATAATGTACAATCTGAAGATGTCACTTCATCGAATTAATGGAATTACCTTTTGAGTGGTACTCTCCCCGTGTTCAAAATTTAATTCGGCCGTGGTTTCTTACCTCGACAATGGACAAAAGGCCAATCACAACATTTTGAAAATTTATGGAATAACTCCGATCGTCCACCCAATTCAAAGCATGGTCTCGGATTCGGCACGGTAGGATCGACTGACGATACCGAATTTTGCTTCGGTTGTCACTTGCGAGTCTAATGAAAACTCGCATGGAAACTATAGAAGAATTCGAAGATTTACAAATTGGAGACGCTCCACCGAATTCGAAGAAGAGATTAAATCTACAATAGATGAGTTAACGGAAGTTAACTTAGGTACTAGCGAAGAGCCTAGACCTACCTTTGTTAGCTCCTTACTCAATAAAGAAGACTCGAAGAAATAATCAAGTTATTAATGGAATTTAAAGACTGTTTTGCTTGGAACTACGATGAGATGCCGAGTTTGGCTCCGGAGGTCGCAGTCCATAAGCTAGGAGTGGATCCTACTTCGTCCGGCCGGACAAGGTCCCGTAAGAATGCGTCTAGAAATCGAACAACAAGTCATAGCTGAAGTCAAAAAGCTAATAGACGCTAAATTTTTTCGTGAAGAACAATACCCGACTTGGTTAGCAAATGTAGTACCAGTCAGAAAGAAGAATGGTCAGATCAGAATTTGTGTGGATTTCAGAGATTTAAACAAGGCATGTCCAAAAGATGAATTCCCTCTACCGATACCAGCATTAATGATCGACATTGCTTCGACACATGAGATATTCTCATTCAAGGATGGATCTTCGGGATATAACCGGATAAAAATGGCTCCTGAAGATGAAAAGCTTACGGTATTCGAACGCCGATCGGAGTATATTGCTACACGATGATGCCATTCGGACCGAAGAACGCAGGAGCAACCTACCAGAGAGCGATGACAAGAATTTTTTATGATCTCTTCCACAATCAAGTCGAATGCTACGTGGACGATGTGGTCATCAAGAGCAAAGTAAAGGACAAACACTTGTATGATTTGAGAATTGTTTTCGAACGATTAAGGCAATTTAACCTTAAGATGAATCCCTTAAAATGCGCCTTCGGCGTCACCTCCGGGAAATTCTTAGGATTCGTTGTCCGACATCGTGGAATTGAAATCGACCCGGAAAAGATTAAAGCTATCCTAGAAATGCCGCCTCCCAAAACCTTAAAACAACTACGATCTTTTTAAGGGAAGTTGGCATATCTTGGACGCTTTATCTCAAACTTGTCAGGTAGGTGTCAGCCTTTCTCGGCACTAGTTAAAAAGGACGCCAAATTTATTTGGGAAGAGAAATGCTAGAAGGCCTTCGAGGACATTAAACAATATTTAATGACACCTCCCGTCTTAGCAGACCTGAGCCTCGTGTAGACCGCCGATACTTTATACCGCGGCTTTAGACGACTCTCTCGGAGCCCCGTTAGCCTGTGTCAATGATGAGGGTAAAGAAAATGCTCTTTACTATTTAAGCCGTCGTTCACTTCCGACGGAAATAAGGTATCCCGCAATTGAAAAGCATTGTTTGGCCCTGATCTTCGCTGCTCAAAAGCTCAGGCACTACATGCTTTCTCATAAGGTCAACTTCGATCTCGAAGTTTAATCCATTGCAATACTTCGATGACTCGTCCAACACTTTCCGGCGGACTCGCCGGATGGTCAATGATATTATTGCAATTCGATATAACATTCGTGCCTCTTCGTGCCGTAAAGGGACAAGTCTTAGCAGACTTCCTCGCAGCACACCCTTTGCCGGCAGAATCTCCTCTCAATGATGATCTGCCAGATGAACAAATAATGAGCCTAGGAGACCCTGATGATCGACGTTGGGAATTATATTTCAACGGAGCATCTTCAGCACACAAAGACGAAGAATCGCAAGTGATAATGCCCGGTAAGGCTGGAATCGGGCTAATCTTTATCACACCGGAGCGGGGGATGTTAAGATACTCCTACCACTTGACAGAGCCGTGTACAAATAATGAAGCAGAATATGAAGCCCTCATAACAGGACTGGAATTAGCTATTCAAATGGGGATAACAGACATCAACATCTACGGGGATTCGCAGTTAATCATTCAACAGATCGCCGGACAATACAGAATTTTAAAACCAAGACTCGAGCAATAATTCCAGTATGCCATACAATTGTTGGAACAAATTCCGAATGTGACAATCTACAAAATTCCCAGAAAAGAAAATGCTTTAGCAGATGCGTTAGCCCGTCTAGCAAAAGAATTTGCCTGTCTGCAAGGTGAGTCAGTAAAAGTGTCAATTCACGGACGTCAGTCCTATCACGAACTCGACACGGACACAATACACAAATCGAAAAAGAAGAAGAATCAGTTGCAACAAGGATGAGAAAACACGGAAGATCGGCGACAGCCCATTACGTGACTACATGCAAACAGGAAAACTACCAGATGATAGGTCGCTAGCCCATCAGATCAAGAAAAGAACTCTGTCTTACGCATTAACAAACAACACCTTGTACAGAAGGTCTTTCGATCAAATGTGGCTAAGATGCCTAAGGGGTCTGAGGCCCGTGAAATCGTTAAAGAGGTGCATTCAGGACTCTGTGGCGCTCACCAGTCGGGTCCAAAGATGAAAATTAAAATTAAAAGACTAGGGTACTACTGGCCCTCGATGATGACCGACTGCATGAAAATCGCCAAGAGCTGTCATCAATGCCAAGTACACGGAGTGGTTCTACACCAACCTCCAAATGTGCTACATCTGACAATTGTGTCATGGCCATTTGAATGTTGAGGCATGGATATAGTGGGTCCCATAGAACCACCATCTTCAAAAGGACATCGCTTCATTCTTGCGGCTACAGATTACTTTTCCAAGTGGGCAGAGGCAGTTCCACTTAGAGAAGTGAAAGCACACCACGTGCTACGCTTTTCAAGAACCAAGTTGTCTACCGTTTCGGAGTGCCGCGCAGATCATCTCGTATAATGGGTCGCATTCGAAGCACACAAATCAACAATTTTGTCGGGAGACACGGAATCGACTAGCGATATTCAACAATTTACTACCCAAGAGCAAACGGCCCTGGCCGAGGCTTTTAATAAAACTCTCGTTCAAATCTTAAAGAAAACTTTGGACGATAATAAGAGAAATTGGCACGAGAAGTTATTAGAAGCCTTATGGGCCTACCGGACAACCCTCAGAACTCCTACTCAAGCTACACCTTACGCTCTGGTGTATGGGTCCGAGGCAGTATTACCTTTAGAGGTTCAGCTTCCTTCACTCAGGATTGCGGTTGCAAACAAAATCACGATAGAAGAGAACGCCAAATTACGACTAGAGGAATTAGAAAGCCTGGAAGGTAAAAGACATGCAGCGCAACAGAATTTAGAACTATACCAAGCTAAGATGGTTCAAGCCCATGACAGACAGGTCCGCCCGAGAACCTTCAAAGTTGGTGACTTAGTTCTCGTTCTCAAAAGACCTATCCTCGCACACCGCAAGATAGGAGGAAAATTTGAACCCACTTGGGAAGGGCCGTTCGTGGTCAAGCAAGATACTCAGGAGGTTCCTACCAGCTAGTGAATTGCCAGGGAGAACGACATATGCTTCCGATCAACGGACGATACTTGAAAAAGTATTACGCTACCTGATGTTTCGAAGGAATGAATTCTTCATCCCTAGAAGCACGGGTGAAGTAGTTACTTATGACTGGGTCCGAACCCAAAAATAATAAAAAATGTGCTAAAATAAATAAAATCATGATAATAAAGTTTTCCTTGTTTTCTCTTCCATATCAAAATCTCTTTCCTGATCTTATCCCACTTCATTCCTGTTAAATTTAAAAATACAAGAAGTAATAAAAAAATGTCTTTAATAAACATTTTCTTAATGTTCTTGTTCTTAGTACAGACCCCTGATCCTTTTCCTTGTCTTTTCGCAGGAAATGTCGAACGGGCGGTTGGTCCTGAACTTTAGAAATGGCGTAAGCCTTGCACTCGATGAAAAGAGGGTGAAAGATGGAGCGATAATCGAGATTGACTCGGACTTCGCACCAGCAGGCCTACAGTACGAGGAAAGTGATTGGATCCCAGTTGACCGAGAGGAACTGCCCGGGCAGACAGTGATGAAAGTGGGTGGCCCAAGCCACCAATCCAGCAGCAAGAAAAGAAAAACAAACACTGAAGAAGACAAGAAAATCAAGTCCGTAGTCGCAATGCGCAGAGGGCAGGCTTGTCAGCGCCGTGCCCACAGAGATTCAGGAAGTTCGAAGAGCTACTCTCACAAAGAACGCAACGAAGAAATAAGAATCGCCGTATTCGTAAGATGTTAACCAAACTAGCAGCGGACCAGCGCGACAAGGTAGTTGCCACTGCCAGTACATATACCTCAAGGACGTCAGTTCACCAGGTACCGGAAGAAAGGAGGCCAGCTCCTAGGATAACAGAAAAAACCAAGGAAATCTCACGGAGATCAGAAGAAAGAAGGCTACCACGCCACCAGATAGAACCACCAGTAATGCATGACCTTGTTGCAGAAGCAACCCCGGAGGATGTCCCGACGGACATCATCCCCGAGGAGCCGAGATATGCAGGAGAACGTGAAGGGATTGAGCCGTATATCCCACAATATGTCACCAGGCCCCACCATTTGTAGATTATTCCAGAATATGAGCTGGAAAGAATGCAGAATGTCGAAAAGAAAACTTTTAAATACTTCGAGAGAATCAGAGGCAGAAGGATCAATATACTAGAAGGCCTCGAGCTACATACAGACGTATTCTCAGAATATGAACAACAACAAATCGTGGATTACATCCGGGATTTGAAAAGAATGGGTCGAGCGGGCCGCCTAAGGGAAAACACCTACTCAGAACCCCGGAGATGGATGCCAGGGAAAGGAACAATTACAATACAATGTGGATGTTGTTACAACTTTGCGGAAGACAGGAAATGAAACCCTCCGGGAAAACTCCGTCATGGCCAAGTGGATCAAATGCCATTAGTCATCAAGAGAATGGCAAAGAGGTTGATAACATGGAGGGTACTACCAGCAGATTGCATACCCAATAGCTGCATTATTAACATCTACAAGCAGGGTGACCGCATACCCCCGCACATAGATCACCACGACTTTGTCGGACCTTTCGCACGCTCTCTTTCCCGAACGAGTGTAACAACATGTTCGGATCCGACCTCCGGATAGCAGGCCCGGGTGAGTTCCGAGGGCCGGTGAAGATACCATTACCGGTAGGTTCCGTCATGATAATGAAGGGCAACGGAGCGGATATCGCTAAGCATTGCATACCGTGAGTACCAAGTGAAGCGGATCTCAGTTACTTTCAGGAGGATGGACGACAGGAAGACACCTTACCATTTCCAGCCAGACAAGGAGCTAGAGAGCCTCCGGCCTTACGAGCTGTGAGCTACATGGAAAATATCACACCTCCAATGTACATCCATACGGCATCCTTGCCAAGGATGGCTTGGAAGGTGATGTTATTGACCATGTACCCCACTATTCGTACATGGATTTTTGACGGATGCTTCTTTGGATGGATAGACAAAGATCATACATAGTCTGTTTTGAGTCTACATGGATTGTATGAGATGTATTCCAGATCGAGTTGTATGATGTATCTTCGACATGATTGGAATGAAAGTGACCATGTCACATTTTTGGCCTTCACCTCTTTCGTGCAAATTGACTAGGAAACGCCATTAAAGTTAAATGAACTTCGAACAAAGAACAGAAAAGAAATAAAAAAAGAATAAAAGAAAAAAAAACTTTCCGTAAAAATCTAAAAATGACGAACACCAAATTCACATGAACATTAAATAAACGATAAAATAAAAATTTGAATCGTTAAAGGACAAACAAAATGAACATAAATTTCAAATCAAATTTAAATCAAAATTCAAATTCAATCTTCCAGATCTCAAATCAAATATCAACCAAATTCAAATTCAATCTTTCCAAATTTCAAATCTAATATCAATCAAATTCAAACTCAACCTTCCAAATCTGAAATCCAATCCGTTATATTCTCTCCCTTGTCTGGGACGGAAGCAGTTGATTCCATTGACGCAGATCGAATCTGATGGCGAGGGATTATATCCAATCCAAACCAGTAATTTCCGATCAACTCTTTTGAACGGGGTATGTAACATCTACATATTCCCTCCTAATCCATTTCCTTCCATGAAAGTCTTACAACTTTCATGAAATTCTCGAAACACCAAAATTCCACACTTTTCAAATCAACACTACGAATCTTTGCAAAGTCAATGACTATTTACATCAAATCAAACTTTTGGAGTTAAGAATTTTACATCCGAGACTGCATTGCTTTAGGATCATTTCCCTATCGCAATGAAATACATCAAATCAAACTTTTGGGGTTGAGGATTTTACATCCGAGACTGCATTGCTTTAGGATCCTTTCCCTATAGCAATGAAATACATCAAAATTAAACTTTTGGGGTTGAGGATTTTACATCTGAGACTGCATTGCTTTAGGATCCTTTCCCTAACGCAATGAAATACATCAAAATTAAACTTTTGGGGTTGAGGATTTTACATCCGAGACTGCATTGCTTTAGGATCCTTTCCCTATCGTAATGAAATACATCAAAACCAAACTTTTGGGTTGAGGATTTTACATCCGACACTGCATTGCTTTAGGATTCTTTCCCTATTGCAATGAAATACATCAAAATCGAACTCTTGAGGTTAAGGATTTTACATCCAATACCGCATTGCTCTGAGATCTCTCCTCGTTGCAATGATTCAATTCAATCAATTCAATTTTCTTTTGAGGTTGAAGATGTTACATCTAAAACCATAAAATTCCAATTTTCACTTCCAGTTCAAATCCTTTAAAATTAATTTTAACAAAACTTCAATCCAAATTGAAACTCCAAACTAAAATCTAAGCTCACACATCAAAAATTAAACTGAAACAAAATAAAATCTAAATTGAAATTCCCCCAGGTCATGTGATTTGGGATTCACCTCCTTTTCCTTTCCCCGGCGAGAGTTCAGGAATCTCCAGTCTCAGAGATATACTTGACACTCCCCAGCGGAAACTCTTCTACTTTGTCCTAAGTTTGTCACTTGGACATCTGTGTTGGTTTTGTTGATCTCTTCGGTCAACGTTAATACTCGCGGTTTGCTTGGTTAGCTCACCACACCTATTGGGGGTCCATTTGTTGACCTCATTTTTGATGAGGTCTTCTCTTCTTCTTTTTAGTACTTAGGATCTAGCCTTAGGCTTTTCCTTTGCCTATCTTAGAGGACTAGAATTGGGATCCACCACCTAGAAGTTCAAACCATTTCTTAACTCCCTGCAAACTCTACAAACTTGACTGTAGACCCTTAATCATCTAGAGGGTTGAAATCAAATGTGGAAGTTTAAAGGATGAGTTCCTATAGGGCTCTTTGGCCTTAGGACTACCCCACGGTGGCCCGGTCCAGTGAGGGCTGACCTACACACACACTACATTTATACACTACACTTTCACACACCTATACTCAACTTGACCTCCTGACTCATGTAGGTGATTCACATGGATGGTCCTTAACCCCTAAGCCCTTGGCTAAGAGGGTTAGGAACAACATAGTGGATGCCTCAAATAAGTCCCTTCATGGCTCATGTGGGCTTGATATGGTTTCATGGCTCAACCAAAATGATTTTATTCCACTTATATTCACGCAATCTTCAATTTTTCAAATTTTCAATTTTTTGACCCCCGGGACCCTACACCCGCTTAGCCTACCCAAAACCCTTGAAATTACCCAATTTTTTGCAAAATTTCCAAATCACCCAAATTTCCTCAAAACCAGTCCCAAACATTTCCACATCACTCAAATTGATCATCCATAGCCAAAAATACCAAGAATTCCAAAAATACCTCCCAATACCCTCCAAATACCCAAAATACCCCTCTTGACCCAAAAATCCAAAAATTCAAAAAAATTCCCAGAAAATTCCAGAAAATCCCAAATATTCCCAATTTTATTTTGTTCAACTACACCACAGGCCAATTTTGACAATTTACCCCACTTTTGTCAAAACCCCCAATTTGACCCATTTTAACCCTAAGTGAACCCAATGTCAAACCAAACCTACCCAATCGACCCAAATTCTGGTCCAATTCAATTCTAAACTTCACTTCAACATTCCCAACACCAATCTAGACCAAATCCAAGTCCAATTTGATTGACATTTGGATCCAATTTCACTTTTGGCCTTAAAGCCCAATTTGGACCCATGACCCAAACCTAACCCAAACTCACCCAATTTAACTCCAATTAACCCCAAATCTTTTCCAAATCTTCCTTAACATTCCCACAAACAAAACACTAACATGATTTGCCCAACATTTAGACCCAAACCCCACTCAAATTCAACCCAAAGTTAAAAGTCCCAATTTTGACCTAAACCCAAACCTAACCCAAATGAGCCCAAACCCCAAAATCAAAGCCCAACCAAAGTCAAAACCTCTTTGAAACACTCCCATAAACATTTCCCAACATTAATTTTACATCAATTTCAACCCTAGCCCAACATTGGCCCAAATTAACCCAATTTGACCTATATTGGCCCATTCACCAAAGAAGCCTAAATTCAACCCAATTCAAACCCAAATCACTCCCAATTTGCTCCAAGTCACTCATGACACATCTATGAGCTAAACCCAACAATTATTTGGCCCAAGACTTTGCCAAAATTTCATCCTAAAATCCATTTTAAAATCCAAAAGTCCACTTCCCTAAACCATTTTAAAAGCCCATTTTCACCAAATATAAAAGCACAAAATTGGCCCTAAAGCCCACATGGCAATTTCTTTTCATCATACCTTTAATTGATATCACCCCTAAGTTTCAAAATCATCATTAAACCATTCCAAATCAAGCTTCATACAAATTCCCATCAAATTACCAAAAATTTCTAAAATCCATTTTCATGAAATTGACCAAGCTTTTCCCCAAGCCAAAGACAAGCCATGCAAGCCATGGACAAGCCACATGAAGCCATGGAAGGTTTGACATGTGATAAAGCCATTAATGGCAAAAGGAGGAGCCTCTTTTAAGCCCCCTTAAAAAGGTTTTAACCCTTTTAATGCTTCACCTTAATCAATGATTAATCAAAATATTCATGCATGGTGACTTCTCCACTCTTTCCTAGCTGATCCATCTGATCCTCCCTCAGCCCAAATCAGCCATGGGGAGGTAAACCAAGCCCAAAAGGTGGGTTGACCCATTTGGACCCAAAATGAGCTCCTCCCCCATTCCATTTCAATCCAAGCTCTTTACACATGGCATTGGCCAATTACCTACACAAAACCCCAGCCCTGACCCACCTTAACTTGAGGGTGACCATTGCCTGCCGGCCAGCCGCCTGGATTGCCGGAAAACACCATGGCCGAGACCTTGGGAGGAGCCAAAAATTTCAATTCTCCCTGCCGACTTGTCTCAACCCAAATGGACAGCATAGCTCTTCTTCTCTTGCCAACGGCAGTCGATCCCAAGCCCTAACTCTCCCAGGAGGCCCTCCACCCTCTCCTATTTAAACACCACCCCCTCTCGGCCATGAGAGGTGCTGAACCCGTACCTTACCGAAACCCCGCCAAAATTGTTCCGAACACTCTCCATACTTAGAGCGAGTTGATCCCCGGTGACAATTTGCCCTAATCCCCACCAACGAGCCCAATTTCTCGACCAAAATTCCACCCAAAACCGGGACACTTCTCCACAGTGGATCAATCCTCAAATTGATTGGTCCTACACCTTCACCAGACCAAGGGAAGGAGTCCACCAGCAAAAGCCCCCTCCCCAGGCCACCCAGTTGCTCCAGCCTCCAAGCTTTGTGATCGGCTGTGGTCGAAATCATACCTAGGCGATTCATCAGACCAGGAGATTTCATCTGGAGCTTGCTGGGATCCAATCGAAGGTGACACAACCCTCAGATTGAAGCCACACTTCTCTGAGCAAAGGTATGAGCTAATTCTTCATCCCGAGCTTCTAGAGATTCTCTATTTCAAATGCTTTAATTTCAATGCATGATCACCGTGTGGATGTATTCGTCTCTTCATGGCGAATCCATAGAGCATAAGAACACTAAAATCCATTGAGTATTGAGTGAGATATTAGGGATTTAGTGTGGATGGCTCTAGGGTGAGGACGCTTGGGGACGATGAACGGATGCCGTTCATTTAATACACGCGCGGACGGACGGCCAGGATCACGTCGGATCAGGAGATAGAACGACACCGCGGGGCCCCGGAGATCTGAGTCAGATGGCGGCGTCGAACCAGAACGCGCCGTGTGTCCTTTCGGAGCTGCCGAGGTTGACGCGGCGCCGCGTGGATAAATAGAAAATTAGGGTATTTTTTATTTATTTAATTCCCCTAAACTTCAAAAATGCATAACTTTGTGTAGGAAAATCAGAAAAATAACATAAAAATACCCTCTTACTCAGTGAATAGAGGAGAATAATGTGGAAAAGAAATAATCTAATTTCATCAAGTATTTTATTTTTAATGATTTATTTACTCTCTGCATTGTTTTAATTCTCCATGCATATAGGAAATTCACCATGGCATGAGCCCATAGGGCTTTTGAAGCCTCTGAATTTGGAAACATTCCCTGAATTTTCCAAAGTCAGAGGCCATCCCTATGAGAAGTTATTGATTTTTCAAATTCAAGTTGCTGTTTTGAGTATTTTAATTCCAATAATTAGCATATTGTGAAATAAATTCTAGGAAAATTTGGTGATGTTTATTATGACCAGAGGAACCTAGGAAAAATAGGTTTTGAATTAATCCACTTGGAATAACCCTAATTGGCTTAAACACCCAAAATAGCTCCTTAATTAATTAGATTTAACCATATATCAAATTGACTTGAAATCAATTCTCTACTGACCTTTAGGATCAGAAGAACCCACCATAAAAATTTGAAGTCAATTGGACTTGGTTAGCCCTACTAAATGGGTTGATTAAGCCATTTAGCCATTTTAAACTTTAAAAATTCATAACTTTCAAAATACTTTTCAAAAATTCACCAAATTGGTTTTGGAGCCTCTCTGATATCGGGGAATTTAAGAAAATTAAAATTTCAATTTTATAAAAAAGTTGATTTTTGGTATTATTTTAATATCTTAATAATTAAAAAATAATAAAAATCACAAAAATAATAAAATTCACCAAAATGTCACATTTTAAATTTTAATCACTTAGGAACAAATCCCATATTTTTCTTAGGTCTATTTAATGAGATATTAAATTTTTAAAGCCCTAGGGTAATTTTAAAATTAAAAAAAATGTATTTTCTAACATTTTCACTAAAATAATTATAATAAATCAAAGAAAAATCAAAAAATTGCAAAAATTGATTCTCTGATTTCCTTGATATCAGAGAGATTTTTTAAAAATATAAATTTTATTTTTCAACCTTTATTTTATTTTTAAATTAATTAATACTTCAAAACTTAAAATAATTATAATAAAAATAATATAGTTCAAAAAATCACCAAAATTGGTCCATGTGGTCCTCTGGTCATTAGGAATGTCCCATAATTTTTTTAAGGACAGAAACTTTCCCTTGTTCATGTTATTAAATTTTCCTTGAAAATCCCTATTTTCCACCAAAAATAATTACATAAATAAATTAAATACAGAAAAATCACATTTTCTCCTCTCATGTCTTTATTGGCATATGAGTGAAGTCACATAAAAATTTCAAGTTCATTCAAGCTCAATTTAGTGAGTTATGAAATTATTAAGCTTGAAGGGAAAAATGGTAATTAAAATTTTAACCCTTAATTAAAACTTTAGGTTTAATAAAATGAAAGAGTAAAATATTCGATCTTAATCTGATTTAGATGATTGAAACGTAAATAATTAAAGGGGAGAAACCTATTAAACAATTTGAAAATAATTAAAATAAACCTTAATCAAATAATTAATTAAATTTGGAAGAATAATAAAATTGGAATTATTAAAATAGGGATATTATTAGGAAGAGATTTATTCTTTAATTTAAAAATCCCTAAATTAATCATCTCAATAATATTTAATTCTTAATCAAAATGATAATTCAAACTTAAGTTTTAAAATGTTAAAGGACTTAATCATTAAATTAAATTAAAAAAAAAGTTAAATTATTAAACTCTTTTTAAATTTTCAATTAAATTAAAATTAAAAAAATAAAATTAAATTAAAGATTAAATTAAATTAAATCAAACAAATTAAGTGAATTAAATTAAATTAAACTAAATTAAATTAAAAAAAATGTTAAATTAAATTAAATTAAATTAAATTAAAACATATTAAATTAAATTATAATTAAATCAAATTAAATTAAATTAAAGGAAATTAAATTAAATTAAATTAAATCAAGTTAAATTAAATTAAATTAATTCATATCAAATCAAACTAAATTGAATTAAATTAAAATTAAATAATAGAATCAAGTTAAAATTAAAATCAAGTTAAATTAAATTAAAATTGAAACTAAACTAAATTAAATTAAATTAAAGTTAAATTAAATTGAATTAAACAACATCACCTAAGACATAAAGAAATTAAATATAAAGTAACTTGAACACTATTCCAAATTTAAATCAGATAACTGAAGTTAAACTAAATCACAAATCATTGGAACACCAATTTACCCTCGAAAACTTTTATTATCATAACTCCTAAATAGAACATTAAATGAAATGTTACTTCACTTATAGGATATTCAAATGTCCTAGTTCACTGAGTAAGATAACAACAAAACTTAACTAAACCTCGGACGATTAATTCATTTGTATAATTAAATTCATTTGGACTTAAAACAATCCTAAGCAATATTGAAAAGATGTTTAAGATTCTTCTTAAGCACTTCCTCAATATGACGGGATGTTTATAAGAACAACTAAACTTAATTGTTCTTTGATGAAGAAAATCGTCCTCAAACCAAAACACAAGAACCTAGACGTCATAGGAAATGACTAAGCTATAGGATTAGGAATTTGGTAGAAAACCATAACCCTTCCCTTAGCCTTACTTAGGAACTTGCTTAAATATTCTAATTGTGTTTTAAGTGCAACTTGGGATGACGGGAAGACCCTCCGGTACGCTTTTATTTTATCGCAATTTATCTTATTGCAATTTATTTAATCGCATCGCACTTACTTTTCTTGCATGATAAACAACCGTTGCATGAAAACCCACACCTCTAGGATAGTCCCTAAAACCGAAACCAAAACTAAATTAAAAGTCATTGCAAGATAAAATTCACCGCCACAACATTTCAAAATATAAAACAACTCAAAATTTAATCACAAACGTAATACAAAACTACAACTACAACTAAATTAAAACGTCTTGTTGGATGATCGGGAATACCTCGGATGATGTAACCTACGTGTTGCTAACGGGATTTCCCACGGTCTAAATGAAAGTGTGGAACTCATTTAGTTGAGTTTAGCAAATTCATCTGGACTAAGTGAATCCGATAAAAATAACGATGCCGGAAGGATGGAACCGTGGGATCTTAACCGGTGTCGGTATAATCAACTTTAAGATTTGTTTTAATTAAAATATAAAAGCACTTGGAAATTAAGATTTTCTCTAAACCAAAACACTTTTCTCATCTCCTGATTTATGACTTCTATAACTAAACTTTCTGCAACAACAAGGAGCTCGGAGCATAGTGGGCAGCACGGCCATCGTCATCAGCAAAACCTGAGTCTACTTCAGCAAAACCTTCTTAGAATTAAAATAATCAAGCCAAAGGACTTCAAGGTAGTTTGCCTAGTGCAACATAAATCCTCAACCTCTTCGTTAGGCATTTACATGATCATGTCATGTAAATTAAGCCCTAATCGGTCTTAGGATTTCCGAGGTAGTCGTCCGATACGACATAAACCCTCACATCTTCGAGGCTATTTGTATGATTATGTCATACTAATATAAATCCTAATTAATTAAAATTGGCAAGATCAAAACATTAAATAAACATTAGGACTTTCCTAAATTCAAGCCAAACAATAGGATAGTCGGGAGAATCCCGAAGTTCGCTTCGAATCTGTAATTTCTCCTACCTTTCTTCCTTTGAATTCTCAAAACAAAACGTTCCAAACTTGATCCATTCCCTATTGAAATTCCAAAATTCAATCCTTTTGAAAACTTAAACTTTGAAATTCTTGAGAGCAGAATTATTGATTATTATCGAGAGTTTTCTTAAGTGATTCCCGTCATTTAAGATGTAATTAACTATAGGGGCTTGCCCTTATAGGGAATTTTAAGAACCTGTGTAATATAAACCCCGTTTAATACTTTCATATTAAGCGGGGAACTTCGTCGGCTTATAAAATTAGTTCACGTACCAAACGGATGTCACAAATCTTCTAGTTTATTTAATCGAGCCCCATCGTCAAGCAAGTGTGCCTATTCTTCGGGATAGTATACACGGTCTGTGGTACGATGCTCGTTTATATAAACTATTTGGGATGTGAGATCGGTTTGATTTCATATCTTAAAATCTTCAAATTTAACAATTATTTTCAAAATTAAATACTACTTTTCAAATTATTTATTTAAATTAAATTAAAAATTCGCCGATAATTTCTGTAGGCGACCCCTTTTTCAAATACAACACAACCTAAAAATATGCCGACAAATATGAGGAGAATTATCAACAGTACATGGATAGAGTGATTAGAGGTGATCACAGTGTGTAATTATGTTTTTTATTTTAATGTTTTAATATGTGATATTATGTTTAATTGTTATGTGATGTTATGTTTAATTGTTATGTGATATATTTATGATATAAACTGTGATTTTGTAAAGAGCATAGTTGGACTATTTCTTTTTATGCACATTCAGATGTTTATGTAATAAATTAATGTTTTATGTTGTAGTTTCTGATATGTGTGTAGTAGTAAAAGTTTTAATGTGTATTTAGTGTTTGAATTTTTAATAGAGTATAAATTTATTCAAATCTGTTAGGAAATGTAGAACGTTATTAAAAACCATTATTTGAAAATTGCATGTTTAAAACTTTTCAAAATCTACTACCAGTTATAATCAAGTATTGTTGTGATTTTAGATATGTTATGTTGGTGTGTATTTGCTTTAAAAACCTCCACTACTGTAGAAGTCTTTTGAAATTTTGATTTTATAAAAAACTAAATTTAGTTTCTTTTTACTCCTGTTTTTCTTTAACTCTGTTATACTTGCATATTTAGAATATTGAAATTCCTTCAAGCATGTTATTTTAGTTTATTTTAGTCTCATTCATGTATCATTTCTTATGCTTAAATGCTTTTATCCTAACTAAAAATTAAATTTTAGGGGGGAATTTAAAAAACTAATTTTTTTAAAAAACCTAAAATTTTATTTGTTCTCAAGAATAATTAAAAAAAAATTTATTTTTGATTGAAAATAATTATCTATATGAAGTTATATTAGGGAAACAAAATTTTGAATATAGAAATGAATAAAAAATTTAGTTAATATTTATAGTAATAATGAAAATTTTAAAGTTAAAATGTTCTTACTAAAGAAATGTTAAATAGATTTAAAATATCTTTAGTAAGAAATGTTATATTTTTGGATTAATAGAATATTTGACTTTTAATTTTCAAAGCTTAAATTTCTTTTATTGAGGGCTAATTTTCAACACTATTATTATGATTTTTAAGTGAAAGATATATATCAGACCTTTATTTTAAATGGAAGGGTGAAATTCAAAATCATTAAAGGCCTATCCATATATAGTAATTCTTGCCTTATAAAAAAGAAGAAAAAGAAAAGAAAAGAAAAAAAAAAGAAAAAAAAAAGAAAAAGAGAAAAAAGTAAAAAATTGTATGTGAAAATGAAGGAAAAGCTTGAGGATTTAAAGGCCTAATCAAAAATTGATTCCATACCTAAAGTTTAAATTATAAGTTTCGAGAAAATCTAAAACTTAAGGTCATAATATAGTAAGTAAAATTATTCTCAATTAAATTTTTTAAGTGAGAAAAATAAAATGTTTGAATCCTATATTTTGAAAAATCTACAAGTATTTCTGAATTAGATAGAAACTTATATTTTCATTATCCTTTAATTAAGAACTTTCTAAATTTTAAATTAGTCTTATTTACTAAATTTTTTTCTAAATTGTATTATTTCATTTCTAGAACAAAATTTTGAAACCTTCCTAAAGAAACTCATTTACATAATTTGCATGTTAATTTTTTTATGGTTAAGAGTCACTTGAGGAGTAGTAACATTTTAAGTTTGGGGGATCTTGATGCACTTAAAATATATAGTGTTTTTATGCACATTTTTGTACCTATTTTTGATGATATTGCACTTTAATGGAAGGTATTCTGTGTTTTTCTTGTAGGTATGATGAAACTAATTAATTATGATGAAAGGAGCAAAAAAGGACCAAATTTGGAGCAAAATTATGAAGTTTGAGAAATTTGGCCTCTAGCGCCTAAGCGCCAAAGTGCGGGCGCTTAAGAGCCACAGTTAGAAATCGAATTAAAATCAATTTTGGCACCATTTTCAAGGGGTGTTTGAAGCAACTTTTGGTGGTGACTTCCTTAACTTTCTTTGGGCGGCAAATATGATTGAAGTGATGCATCTTTTGGTGGATACATTAAATCTGAACATGATTTGAAGGGACACTAAGACACCTTTTGGAAAATTATAAAAATGAAGCCTCATAATTTATGAAGGGGGTTATTGTTATGGTATTAGAGCTATTATTAGTGTGAGTTGAAGAGAGTAGTTGTTAGTAATTTAGAGTTCTTCTTTGCTATAGTAGAGATTAAAGAGTAAGAAAGGAGAAAGGATTGGTGTGAAGCCTTCTTCTCACCTATTTTCTTTTATCCTTATATCTAATTTTTATTGAAGTTTAAAGTCTTTATTAGAGTCATCAGAGTTGGGCGCCAACCTCTATAGAGTTGTATTGTGGAAACCAAATTCTAAAGGAACTTTTAGAGTTTGGTGGAGAGGTTCATATAAGTATTTATCTTTGTTTTTACACTTTGTTTTTAATTAAGATTGTTGTGTTTTCATTATGGTTTATGCTTTCATATCAAGTTTTGTTTGTGTTTTCTTCATGAAATCTGAGTATTTTACTTTATCTTTTTCTTTCTTAGATGATGATGTAATTAAATTATGGAAGTAATGTTGTGGAAAGTATAAGAGTTTAATGCTGGAATAAATTGTGATGATTCAATTCCTTGAACTTAATTTACTTCTTGATTTGGCCAATTAAGATGTTAAAATCTATTGTGATATTATGTAAGATCCAATGCGGTATTACCTCAAACAATAATTTGAAAGAATCACATGCAATTATATGGGTGAGAATTGTAGTCCATATGATTGAATACAAATGTATAGGGAGATATGCTTTATTGGGGAGTAAAATTAGAGGACTTTAGAGTGACAGGCTAAAGCCCCCATATTTGGTTTGTTATTTTAAATTTTATTATGAGATGTTAGCCCCTAGGTGGAGGGAATAGAGGGAACCTTAGAGTGAGAGCTGGTATCTTCCCTACCTAACCCATCTACAAAATTTCAAAATTTCAAATTAACCAATTTTCTTTATAGAACCAAGTAAGGGTAAAGAATATAATTGCTCCTATTTAGCACAATACATTTAAATACTTCCACAACATAAATATCCTTAATTATTACTGATTCATTAAAGAAGGAAAAAGATATTTGATTCTTATAACTTTTATATCGTGTTTAGAGTATTGATAATTTTATTTCCTATTTAACTTGTTATTAAAAATATCAAAAACAACTCTTTAAAATTAAAATCTTAAAAGATACTTATAAAAATCAATTAAAAAGTAAAAAAGTTATTTTTCTTATTTCTTTACATTTTTACACATTTCCCTGTGGGTTGGATATCTCGGGGCATAATCAGAAAGTTCTATATTACTTGATAAATGATACGTATACTTGCGTAGTATGTCATATTATAAATCATAAAATTCCTATCTAAATTGTAAGCATATATATTCAGGCATCACATACATAAGTCATTCTATCACATCATTAATACAACCTTTTAATCAAACCACAACACTCTAACGTTAAAAACATAACATAAACTCAAATCTCGAAGCATAATAAGTCTAAAATCACACCATAAGAAAGCCAAATACAAATCAAACCAAACCAAACAAAGTCCAAATACTAATTAAAGTAGATAAAACAGAGAATCACTACACCTCATCAATGTCAGTGTTATCTTCTCTGATATCTCTCATGATTTGGTGGTCCACAAATAAATTTTAGAAGGGTCGGAACGAGAATTCATCAGTTGAATCCTCTTTAATCCAAGCATTTTTCTTCGTCAATCGTATCAATTCTTCTTCCATAGGCCCAGTATGATCGAACTGTTCCTTCATCCTCTAATCCAAATGATTAAATAATTCAGAAATATTGTTAATTTCATCCATAAGATTTTCTACCTCTTTCTCCAGTTTCTTGATCTTCCTCAAAATCAACTATGCATTTTTACTAAAACAAGGTTGAACGGGTAGTAAACTCTGAGATAGTTGGTCTACAATTATGCTCAAATCATTTTCATCTATAGTTGTTGGACAGTAAAAAATATTAGTTGGGTCCTTGGGCTTTTAAGGGAGAAGCACTTTTTCCTAACTTTTATATGGTACTAGTGACTGGCTGCAGAGAGGAAATATAGTGGAAGGATGTCCCAAACCATAGTTTAATCCATGCACAATACCCAAAATAGATTTCTTATGGTGCCATATCAATAGGCCTTCCAGTTTGAATGCAATAGTTCAATATTGCACTTTCCTTTGTCACTTTTCTAGTTTTCATGGTCAGGAGTAATTTTGAAGATATAAAAAAATGTCATTTCTTTGACACAAGATTCAAAAAGGTAGTAGAGAAATTCACATACACATCCTCTCTTATCTCCCAATCTTCGCCTTCATCCATCAAATATTGATAGATTTCATTCAAATTGTCTCTCGTAAGGAAAAAATTGGTGTAATGACATATTGAAACATTATCTATCATATAAAGTTCATTAATCTTGGAATTAGTGAATGATATACACCTACCTTGCACATAGACGACTCCTTGGTTCATTCCATAAGGATTTGCATAAAATTCCTTCACCACAGGAGTGACTATTAAGACAGTAGTACAAAAAAACACTTCCCAACTCCTCTACATAATAATTTCTTCAACACGAGTACTAGGAACATTCATACCTTGATGGACAATGCCTCTTTCCTTGATAAGTCTTTTCTTTATCAGAACTTTGTCACAAAGTCACTGGGCTGCAAAATTGATGAACTTTCTCTTATTGAAAACTCTAAATCTTAGAGAATCAAAGAAGTTGGAAGCCACGGAATGTAAATTTTGAAACTACCCTTTCATTTTTTTGGAGCTAATGGCTTTTAAAATGAGTTTGGGGAATTATAAGGGTCAAAATCCCGCTCAAAATTGCTAAATTTTGCCATTTGAAACTCGAAAAATTGCTACTTGACCGTCAGCACTGTCGACACAGGATAGGGCGCCGATGGCACCGATGGCGCCAAAGCACAGTTTTGCTCCAACAAATTTTTCTTCCAAATAACCTCCAAATCTTCGATACAATTCAATAATTAACACCATTTAAGATATTTATGAGTGAGTAGGATTCAAATATAAGACTATCTAATAATAATAACAGCTATAACCAAATCAAAACAAACTAAATAACACATATAACTATGGGTTGCTTCCCATAAAGTGCTTGGTTTAACATCGTCAACCCGAAAAACATTAGTTTTATCTAGGATCGCTTAACATTAAAACCTCTTGAAAATTTGGTTGTGACCCTTCAAAATATGGATTTAATCAGTACCCATTAACTTTAAATATTCTTCCATTTTTAGGATCTTCAATATCAACAGCTCAAAACTGGTAAACTTTTATAACAGTGAAAGGTCCTATCCACCTAAACTTTAGTTTTCTAGGAAATAATTTCAATCATGTATTATACAACAAAACTTCATATACATGTTCAAATCTCCTTATAATCTTTTGATCATGCCATATCTTCGTTTTCTCTTTGTAAATTCTATCATCATCATAAGATTCATTTCTAGTTTCTTCCAATTCATTAAGTTGTAATATTTTTTTTTCTCACCAGCATCCTTTAAATTGAAATTGAACTCTATAATAGCCCAATATGCTTTATGTTCCAATTCAATTGGTAAATGACAAATTTTTTGAAAATTATTCTATAAGAAAACATTCATATAGGAGTTTTATAAGCAGACCTATATGTCCATAATGCAGTACTAATCTCACAGACCAATCAAATTTATGAGGATTTACATATTTTTCCAAAATTCATTTAATTTTGCAATTAGATACTTCAGCTAAACCATTTGTTTGGGGATGATAAGCAGCTGAGATTCTATGCATAATATTATATTTTTCAGTTAATCTCTGAATTGGATTTTTTCAAAAATGAGATCCACTATCAGTAATGATAACTCTCAGTATTCCATATCTTGTAAAAATATTTGTCATTAGAAATTTTGAAACACTTCGAGCGTTACATCTAGGTAAAGTTATGGCTTCAATCCGTTTTGATACATAATCCACTGCAATATATATAAATATATATATATATATATATATATATATATATTCCCAAATGATGGAATAAATGGTCCTATAAATTATAATCCCAAACATCAAAGATTTCAACTTCCATAGTAAAATTAGGGGCATTTATTTTTTCTAGAAATATTACCTACTAGCTGACATCGATCACAAGTTTTAATATGTCTATTAACATCCCTAAAAAGAGTAGGCCAATAGAATCCAGATTGTAAAATTTTATGTGCAGTTTTGTCAGTTATAAAATGTCTCTAAAATTCAGAATCATGGCAACACAGAATAATTGTTTCATTTTCTTCATAAGGCACACATCTCTTAATAACTAGATCCATATCCTAAAAATAAAATTTGGCATCATACATAATTTTTTTTCTGTTGTTGCTTAGGTAATTCAGGTGGTAAAATATCACTTACAATATATTTCACAATATCAATATACCACGGTAACTTCCATTCCATAATATTATAAAGTTGTTCATCAGGAAAAGTTTCTATGATTTTATCTTCAAAATCAGATAATTCATGTTGTTCCAGTCTAGATAATTGATCAACTATTTAACTGTTAGATCCTTTTCTATCCAGTATCATGAAGTCAAATTCTTGCATTAGAATTACTCATCTGATTAATCTTGGTTTAGCATCCATCTTTTGCATTAAGTACTTGATAACAGAATGGTCTGTATGCACTATACATTTAGTCCAAATTAAGTATGACCTAAATTTTTCAAAAGCATATACAATTGTTAATAAATCTCTTTCAGTAATGGTATAATTAATTTGAGCTTCATTAAAAGTTTTACTAGAATAGTATATAACTTTGAGAATAGTATCATACTGTTGTCATAAAACAGCTCCAATTGCATAATCACTGACATCACACATAAGTTCAAAAGGTTTCTCCCAATCAGGTGAAACTATTATAGGGGCAGTGATTAATTTTTCTTTCAACAATTCAAAAGCATTTAAGTATTCTTCATTAAAATCAAAATTCTTATCTTTTTCTAAAAGTTGGCATAGAGGCTTAGTAATTTTTGAAAATTCTTTAATATAACACCTGTAGAAACCAACTTGTCCTAAAAAACTTCTAACCCCTCTCACAGTAGTTAGAGGTGGTAGTTTCACAATGATTTGAATCTTTGTAAGGTCTACTTCCATGTCATATTCAGAAATTTTGTGCCCAAGCAAAATTACTCCTACAACCATAAATTAATGTTTCTCCCAATTTAGATCTAGAATTGTTCTTTCGCATAACTCCAAAACTATTTCTAAAGTGTTTAAGCATGCATCAAACGAAGTTCCAAACACCTAAAAATCATCCATAAAAACTTTTATTCCATTATCTATCATATTACTAAAAATTGACATTATACATCTTTGAAATATTACGGGTGCGTTACATAATCCAAAAAGCATTCATAGAAAAGCAAATGTTCTATAAGGACTAGTAAATGTGGTCTTTTCATGATCCTCATGAGCTATTGGTATTTGATGATAGCCGGTATATCTACCTAAAAAGCAAAAATATTTATGTTTGGCAATTCTATCCAACATTTGGTCTAAAAAAGGTAAAGGAAAGTGATCTTCCTAGTGGCGGTATTTAGCTTTCTATACTTAATACAAATTCGCAAACCAGTGACTTATCTCGTGGTTAGTAATTCATTTCTTTAATTTGTCTCAACTGTCACTCCTTTCTTAAGAACACAATGGATCGGACTTACTCATGAACTATCTGAAATAGGATATATAATTCCAGCATCCAACCATTTTAGAGTTTCTTTTTTTACTACTTCCTTCATAAATGTATTTAATCTCCTTTGCGGATCAGCTTTAGGTTTATGTTGTTCATCCAATAGTATTCTATGCATACAGATCGAAGGACTGATTCCTTCAATATTAGCTAACTTCCAACCAAAAGCTCTTTTATATCTTTTCAATGTATCTAGTAATTTTGGCTCTTACAAATCATTTAAATCTAAAGATACAATAACTGGTAATGTAGATATTTCTCCTAAGAACACGTACTTCAAATGGTTAGGAAGTATTTTTATCTTAAGGAGGTTTTACGATAGATGGGATTAAGCTTTTGTTATCATTTTCTGTAATATCCAACATTTCAAATCTTTCATGAACATAATCTAGTTCCTTATTATCTATCTCACCATATTTATCTTCCATTTCATTTTCATCCTCACATTTAAAATCTTCTTGTTTCTTTTTTTCTTCAAACTTTTTCTTTAAATGCTCATCTTTTAAATTGTCACAAATATCCATTCGAAAGAATTCATCATCTTTTTCAAATGCGGGGTATTTCATAGCTTTTGATATATTAAATGTCACCTCTTGATCATTAACTCTCATAGTTAATTCTTCTTTTTGAACATCTATCATAGCTCTTCTAGTTATAAGGAATGGTCTTCCTAAAACGATAGGAATTCCTTTATCTTCCTCCATATCAAAAACAATAAAATACATGTGGAAGATAAATTTTTCAACCTTTACTAAAACGTCTTCAACAACTTCTTTTGAATAAGTAATAGAACAATCAGCTAACTGAAGAGTTACTGAAGTAGGGGAAATTTCTCTCATCCCCAACCTTTTAAAAGTTGATAGAGGCATGAGATTAATACTGGCTCCCAAATCACATAAGGCTCTTCCAAAAAAATTTTCTCTGATAACACAAGGTATGGTGAATCTATCAGGATCTTTGAGTTTTTCAGGAAGTTTTTTCTGAATAATTGCGCTACACACTTCACTGAGTACAACGGTTTCATTATCTGTAAACTTCCTTTTCTTATTTTATATATCCTTCATAAACTTCACATAATTAAGCATTTATTCTAAGGCTTCAACAAAAGGTATGTTTACTGTAAATCTTTTAAGGATTTCTAGGAATTTTGAGAATTTTTAATCTCTCTTTTGTTGCTTCAAACTTTGAGGAAATGGAGGTGGTGGTCTTTCAATTGTAATTTTCATCGGTTTAAGCGGATAGATATATATTATCATCGCCTTTTTCAGTTCCACCTTCTCTTTTCCAACTTCAACATACTTTTGCACTTTGATTCCACTTCTTTTCTAGTTCATAAATATATAGCCTTAATTTATTCTTTATTTTGATCTTTTGAGTTAATTTCAACATTACTAGGGAAAGTTCATGAAGTTCTATTACTAAGTGCAATAGCAATATGTCTTAATTGATATTCAATATTTTTAATAGCAATTCCCTAACTTTGTAATTGGTTCCCTTGACTTTGTAATTGTTTACCCAAGTTTAATATTAATTCTTCCATAGACAACATATTTTCCTTAAATTGTCAGTTACTATTGAAACCTGGAGGATAGAAGGTCTATAACTAGTGTTTCCCAGGTTATTCAAATTTCCAAATGGGTTCACAGAATTGTTCCCCCACTGTGGATTAACAGTAGCAGTGTTATTATTCCAGTTTAAGTTTAGGTGATTTTTCCAATCAAGATTATAATAATTAGAATAAGGATTGTTTGTTCTGTTATTTATAGCATTCAAAGTCTCATATGATGATTGAGAATCTACTATTTGTCCCAATGAATGTTACCCTAACACCTGAGGCGTTTGAGAATAGTTCATTCCAAATTGATTTATTCTCTTTGAAATTGCAACAATTTGAGAAGCCAACATTGATATTGCATCAGAATAATGAATACTTTAAAGGGCCAAAAAAATATATTAGTAGTTATTTCTTCAATTAAAGAATATGCCTCATCAAAAAGTTTTGACATTAATGATCCACCAGGAGCAGCGTCAATGATCGATCTGAGAGATCCCACTAATCCATTAAAAAAATTTAAATTATTAACCAATTTGGTAAAACATGATGTGGACACTTCTTAAGGAGTTAAATCTTTCTGAAGCTTCATATATTGATTCCCCTTCAAACTAACAGAAAGATGTAATTTCTTTTCTAAGCTTAGCAGTTTTTTATAGAGGGAAATATTTTGACAAACATTTTTATGATAGTTCTCCCCAAGTTCTGATAGATCCAGGTGCTAACAAATTTAACCATGCTTTAGTTGTATCCCTTAATGAAAAAGAAAAAATTGTAAACCTGACAGCGCTGTTCGACACTCCATCATATTTAAATGTAGCACACAATTCTAGAAAACTAACAAGATGTAAATTAGGAACTTCAGTCGATGTTCCACCAAATTGATTATTTTGCACCAATTGGATAATAGCAGGTTTAAGCTCAAATGAATTGGCAGCTACATCAAGATTTTGAATAGTTATGTGAATTTCATGTGATGTATGGTTAGCATAATCTCTTAAAGGTCTAGGTTAATGTTCATTTTTATTTCATTGATTATCTAAATTTTTCACTATTTTGTCCAAATTTTTAGATTCTTTCTGTTGTTTTTGAATTTTTCTAATAGTAAGTTCTAACTCTGAATCTTACGGTACTAAATCTTCAGATCCAAAACTATGCATACACAATTACAATAAACACACTTAAAAGCAGGCACACACAAATACTAATTATAAAATAAAGGTTTTCAGTTACTGCTCAATTTACTATTGCCTCCCCGGCAACGGCGCCAAAAAACTTGATGTGTGGCTGCAACAATGGAATAAATATTTAAAAATTATTTTTTATTCAATCACAAAGTATAATCAATTTAATAAGAAAGAAGTCAATATATACGTAAGTATAGATATCGTTCAAGTAATACAGGGCTCTAGCGAAGTCCTGGTTATCGATCCTACAGAAATCCAATATTCAAATTTGTAATGCACTTACAGTAAATACTAAAGTTGCTAAAATTTAATGATGCTAGAGATTTTAAGATCACTAAAGTACTTTATATACTTCAAATTAAAGTTAACTACTACTATTACAAGTTTTGTAATGCAAGGTTCAAATTTAGAGAAATTGTCCTCCTCCTTACAATGATGTTATGTTGAGCGAATGATAAAGATTAGTAAAATTTTTGTATTGTGCCAAATAGGAGCATACCTATTCCTTACCCTCTTCCGAGTGTTATAAAGAACTTTAGCTAATCCTAGATTTAGTCCCTAAATTTGTGGTTAGGCTGAGAGGATATTGACTCTCAATTCAGAGCTCCCACTTTCCTTCGCCTGAGGCTAACTCTCGCTTTAGTTTCCAAACACTAGGACCAAATTTGGGATTTTAGTCTATCACTTTGAAATCTCCAATTCTACGCCCAATAAACATATTTGCCTATTTATTTTCACCCAAACACATGAACTACATCACTCATTCATGAACATTGAATATAATCTTCACTTTTGTTGTAAAAAGCATAGTCCTTTTGGTTCTTATGTTTCACAACATATTTTAACAATTCAATTGTCCAGCCTGAAAAGTAAATGAAGTAAGAAGTGAAAAATCAAAACAATTTCTTGAAATTTATATGACACATCCAATCTAAACCATCGCTTCACCATATACCATTGCAATGAGAAATATTAAGAAATATACTTAGGATTCATGAGGAAGATACGACAAAACAAAGATTACATATATAAAAGCAAAAATCATACAAACAATAAGAAGTAAATACAACTTATCTAAATTTCTTCCCCAAGCAAATCCTTTGAAGTTCCTTTGAATATCCTTCTCTCTACACAATAACACACAACTCTCTCTTGGAATAGTAGGGAAGAAGCAATCTCTCCCTTTCCCTCTCCTCCTACAACTCTTTTGAGAAGAATCCCTCACAAAAAAACACTTTACACCAAACCCTAGACTCTAAAACACTTTTCAAACACTCACATCACTTCTTCTCTAGACTTCTCTCTTTAATTATGGCTCCAAAGTCAAGTTAAAAAAGCCTAGGGATGATTTCCCCAAGAGATGCTTCTAGAATCCCTTGAAAAGTCGTCCAAATATTTTAAATTTAGCCTCCATCAACATTGGGCGTCGTTGACACCCTATCACGCTTAAATATCAGGGCTCTCTGGCAAAATGGGCGCCGTCGGCGCAAGAACATAAAAATTAGGTTTTTTTCCCTTTTCACTCAAAATTCATTTATTTTTGCTTCTTTTTGCTCCAATTTCCTAAAATAATCATACTTGCAGCAAAACATGAAAAATACCTTTCTTTAAAGTGCAATATCACCAAAAATGAGTACAAAATATATATGAAAAATCAAATATATTTTTGGTGTATCACTACCTCCATACCATTCTCTAAAATGTGATGTCCCAAAACAATTCCTCCTACTACCAAAAACTAGCATTTTTCTCAAGTAATGACTAAATTTGTTTCTTCACAGCATTTAAGAACTTGTGATAAATGTTTTAAACACGATACAAATGAAGTTCCAAATGCCAAAAAATTGTCCATAAAAACTTCAATTCCTTTTCCAACTAAATCACAAAAAATAGACATCATATATCTTTGAAATGTAGCAGGCACATTACATAAACCAAAGGGCATTCTTCTAAAAGCAAATGTACCATAAGTGCTAGTAAATATTGTTTTCTCTTGATCCTATGGAGCAATTTGTATTTTGTGATAACTAGTGTGACTTTTTAAATTTGCAAAATTAATGAACTGGGATTTAAATTTATATATTTATTTAGTTTGATAATGAGTCACACAATTAATGCAAGTATACGTATCGCTCAAGTAATACAGGGCTCTAGTAGAGTCCTAGAAATCTATCTCACAGGGAGGCTTTAATTTTATAGTGTAGCACAGAAATCACTAATCGAATCACAGCATAATTGCAAGTGGTTTAATTCTTAAAGTAAATACAAACAAATTCGGTTACTACTTCTACCAAAGCATGTTCTAGACTCTAGTAAGTTAAACTAACACAATACTAAATTTATAACAATGTTTAGTTGCAAGAAAGAGTCTTCCTCCTTTCCAATCATAATGTGATGATTATTGTGACATAGATCAGTGATGCAAATGTATTGTGCCAAATAGGAGCATTCATATTCTTTACCCATATTTCAACGTATAAAGAACATTGACTAATCCTAAGTTTAGTCCTCAAATCCGTGGTTAGGCTGGGAGGATATTGGCTCTCACTCTAGAGTTCTCACTTCCCTTCACCTAAAGGATAACTCTCGCTTCAGTTTCTAAACATTAGGACCAAATTGAGGATTTCAGCTTATCACTCTGAAATCTCCAATTATACACCCATCAAAGTCTATTTCCCTATTTATTTACACTCAATCCCCATGAACTACGTCTCTCATTCATGGACATTGAATGTGACCTTCACTTTTGTTGCGGAACTCATAATCCTTTCGGAACATATGTTTCCCAACAAATTTTAACAATTTAATTGCCAGATTAAAAAGTAAATGAAGTTCTAAGTGAAAAGGTCATCACAAATTCTCCATAAAAAATCGGCACATCATTTCCAATTCACAACATCAACACATCACATGAAAAGCAGAAAGACAAAGAAATCTACTCAAGACTCATGAGGAAAAGATGACCAAAAATGAATTTTATATATAAAAACAACGTCATACAAACAGAGTAAAGTAAAGACAACTTATCTCAAACTCTTCCCCAAGTAAATCTCAAGGAATTCCTTTGACTCCTCTTCTTTCTTCACAACAACACACAATTCTCTCTTTAGATGAGTAAGGAAGAAGAAATCTCTCACTTTCCCTCTCCTCTCACTCTCCTTAGAAGAGAAAACACAAAACGTAATTTCTTACATAAAATGGAAAGAAACTCTCTCTAAACTCTAAACTCTTCTCTTTGTTTCTTCCCCCTCTCCAAACATAGCTCCAAAAGTGTTTAAATTTAGCCAAAATTGAATTCCCAAGAGTTTCCTCAAGCAACCCTTCAAAATCCGGCCAAATACATTGAATCTAGACTGAATTCGGGATAGGGAGTTTTTCGGCACTAGATAAGGCACCGTTCAGTGCATTATTCCGCCAAAACGGTCGTAACTCTCTGTAAACTGGCACTGTTTGGTGCTGGTGACAGCGTCAATCGGCGCTAGTTCAATAAAATGCACTTTTGTCATTTTTAGCTCCAAATTTGCTCCTCTTCACTTCCTTTTGCTCCAAAGGTCTAAAATAATTGTACCTACATGAAATCATAAAAAATACATTTCTTTAAAGTGTAATATCATCAACCATGGGTATGAAATGAATAGTAAAAGCTATCAAATTTTTAGTGGATCAAGATCCCCCAAACTTAACTATTACTTCTCCTCAAGTAATTTTAGTTAATACATAAAATAATGATCCACTGCAATAAAATTTCGTTCTAGAATACCATAATTTTGATTTAGATAAGTAAAATAGTCAATTTTTTAGAAAGATCTTTGAATAAATTAAGTATATTTTGCAGGTGTAAGAATATCTAGTAATCAAGTCTAAGAGTTCTAGTCTTTTATTTATTTCAAAAATGACTGTAGATTGTCCTATTAAGGCACTTAAAAGGATTACATGAAAAGAAGTTTATGAGAACACTACTAGTAAAGATGCTAATCCATACATATAAGCTCAGGATAGTAATTAAGTTTCTCCCTTTAGGGAGGTCCACGTGGAGCCAATTTTTGATTAAGCATCTCCTCATGCATCTCCTCACTTCTCTTTTCTTTTATTTTCTTTTACTTTTTGCTTTTATTTTCTTTTCTTTTCAGTGAGGAATACTGTATCTGGATAGCCTTTAATGATTTTGAAATTCACCATTCTCACCCTAAATTTGAAACTTACCAGATTCCTTTACCTTATAGGCATTTCTTTAGCTTATTAATGATTCATCATAAAGTCTCAATCCTTTCCTATCACATAAAATTTTAAGATTTTTAATATTTCAAATATAAAGTTTTTCTTTGTTTGAATAGTTGACTATAGTCATATTCTCTTATACCAAATATCTTACCTTACAAAATTACTTTTCATTACCAAATACTTTCATTCAACTCTATAAAATACTTAAATAAAATCAAAATACAGTTACCTGAAATTGAGTTCTATTACAGGAAATCATGTGAATAATTTTGAAAATAATTTTAAATAAGAATAATTAACAGTTAATTCTTTCCCTCCCCAAACTTATATTTTTTAATATAATTAACATGGAAGAAAGAAAAGATATAAATATATAACTTATACCTCAATATGTTATGTTTTTCATACCTTTGAGTTTAAGCAGGTTTTTCTTCATAAAGTAGAACAGTAGGCCTAAAATAATTAGAATCATTTCTATACACAAATATGGGTTTGAAATTTATAAAGAAGTTTTAAAACATTTAATATAAACAGTGCACATAACATTAACATCCAACTGTGATTAGCACAGATTAAACTAGCAAACCAAACACATGAAAACTTTACTATCACATCACATACATCACAAATCAACAATAAAGTCTACTACAATTACATCTAAATACACATAACATCACAGATACAAATCATGAGTCTCAGGCACATCACAAATACAAAACACAAATACAAAACAAAGTTCAATGAAAAATAAAAATAAAATACACAAACTACCAATCTTTATCTTCTGCAGAAGCTCCACCATCATCAGGTTCTTCGAGTTTGTATGGAGTATGCTCAGGGTAAGTAGAAAATACAGCACCAGTTTCCCCCTGAAAAATCTCATATGTGCGTCATGATAAGTTATCTCATATTCTCTCCACCGCACTTGATAATCATCGTTTACCTTGTTCCTTACTTCTAGTCCCTCTACTCTGGTGTTCAAGCTTTCCAACTGATCCATAACATCATGCAGAGTAGGCTCCCAAGATGTAGATGGTCTATCATGACTAGAAGAAGGCTCATCAGCATTCTTACTCCATTTCCAACTCACATGGGATTCATATGCTTTCAGATTTAATTTAGTAGTGGACTTTAAGGGATGGACTACCTCATCATTATCTTCAATTACTACTCCTGACTGAATGCACAAGGCATGAATCAGACTGGGGTGTCCTAGTCCTCCTGTAGTCTCTCCATTTGAACTTGTCAAAATACTTTTATGAATAATAACCCCAATATTTATATTCTTCATGTTCTGAATACAGTAATTCAAAACAGCTCTATCTACAGTAACCTTGTTGTAATAGTTTGTAGGAAAAAGTCTTACAGAGATGAAATAATGTCAGGCTTTTGACACAAGATTCAAAGTAGAAAGGGGGAAGTTAACATTTAGTCTTTGCTTAAACTTCCATTTCCCTTCTCCATAGTCAAAAAGATCACAATCATATCTAATGCTTCATATGTAATAGGAAAATTATCATATTCACAAGAAAAAAGGTGCTCTTAACTGATAAAATGCATTTATGTTGGCAGGGGTGAATTCAATCATTTGGCCTCTAACCATAATAAATTCACTCTCAAAATAATACAGATTAGTATAAAACTCTTTAACAATTCTCATCATTTCTTCAGCAGTAAAATAATAGAAAATCTCTCATTGACGATTAGCAATCAGTTCATCAAGCATACCTCCAGAATTTTCAAAAGCTCTCTCTTGAATACATTTCTTATTGCCAAGAAACGTACTAAAGTGTGAATAAGATTTGAAACTCACAAATTTACTTTCATCATACTCAAATTTTCTCCTCCCCTTAGCCATTATTGGAGCCATTTATCTAAAAATACCAAATTTATCCATATCAATTTTAAAATTACAATGCAATGGGCTCCAAGGTAAATTTAAAAAGATAAGAACTCAAAATCCATGAAAAATCTCTAAAGTTTCTCCAAAAACTTCAAATTTTCAAATCTTCCTAATGCAGGAGATTTCCACGGTCAAAATCGAAAAATTTTAGGTTAAAGTGTAGCTCTTATCAAGAGAAGATGAAATCCAAACTTTTTTTGGCCACGAAATCGCTTCAAATTAAAATGATAGTAAGCCTTAGGTACAACAATAGGCCTTGGGTGGAGGTAGAAGATGATGGTTTGGGAAAAAATCGGGGGTCCCAGGGTTAAATCGTGAAAATTTGAAGTTTCAGGCATTTTTCCCATTTGATCGTCGTTCAGCGCTAGCAGTAGCGCCATTCGGCGCATTATTCTGCTCAAATGGCCAAACTCTCTGACTTTTGGTGTTGTTCGGCACTGGTGATAGCGTCGTTCGGCGCTAGTTTAAAAACTCAACTTCCGACTTTCTTTTGAAATTTTGATCCTTTTAAGTCCGCTCTGATGTCTAATTAGTCTAATTAAGCATTGAATAACACTTTAAAACCATGACAAATGATAATTTTTAACACAAACAACAAATAACATTACTTTTAAATATAAAATCCATGTGTGAAACATATACACATAACACTAAACATTACACATCATCAAGCCATATATTCTTAAATTCAGCGTCGTACACAACCACAATACAATAACGCTAAACATAAACAAACAAGCATGTCCAAACCAAATAAAGCAAAGTAATCTGATACACAAATAAAAAAATATAATAATCAAGTTGTCATTCTTCCTCAGAACTATCATCAATTCTAAGATCTCCCACTGATTGAGCATGAACAAATAAAGTGTAGAAAAGACGAAATAGAAATTCTTCAGTAGAATCCTCTTCAATTCATCATTTCCTTCTCATCAATCGCATAAAGCTTCCTTCAAGATATCCAGAATGATCAAAATGCTCCTTCATTATCCAATCCAGATGATCAAAGAAATCAGAAAGATTGTTGATTGATCCCACCGCCAAATACATGTGCTTACGATTTCGATATAAAATTTATTATTTTATAATATGTGATACTACGCAAGTATACGTATCATTTATCAAGTAATATAGGACTTTATGATTAAGCCCTGAGATATCGAACCCACAGGGTAATGTAAAAACTTTTTAAAGAAATAAGAAAATTATATTTTTACTTTTTAAATTACTTTTGAAAGTATGTTTTGATTTGTAAAGTTTGAAAAATTGTTTTTGGTATTTTTGATAAAAAGCTAACCAGGAAATGAAAATTTTCAGAACTATAAAACACGATATAAAACACTAAGAAATAAAATATATTTTCTTTCTCTTATAAAGCAGTAATAATTATGAGAGTATTACTGTGGAAGTATTTAAATGCGTTATTAAAAATAGGAGCAAATTTATTATTTACCCTTACTTGGTCCTATAAAGAACATTGGTTATTTTAAAATTTTAAAATTTTTAACATGGTTAGGCAGGGAAGATACTAGCTCTAACTCTAAAGTTCCCTCGATTCCCTCCACCTGGGGGCTAACTTCTCACAACAAAATTTAAAATATCAAACCAAATTAGGGGGCTTTAGCCTGTCACTCTAAAGACCTCTAATTTTACTCCCCATTAAAAACATATCTCCTAATATATTTGCATTCAATTATATGGACTACAATTCTCACCCATAAAATTACATGTGATTTTAACCAATTTTTGTTTGAGACAATACCACATTAGATCATACATAATCTAACAACAAATTTTAACGTCTTAACTGGCCAAATTAAGAAGTAAATTAAGTTCATGGAATTAAATCTTCACAACTTTTTCCATCTTTAAAAACTTATACATTCCACAATAATCCTACATAATTTAATTACTTCTTCATTAAAGAAAGAAAAAGATAAAGAAAACTACTCAGGTCTCATGGAGAAAACATAAGCACACATTAATTTGAAAATAGAAATCATAAAGAAAACACAACAAGAAAAACTAAATATAAAACCAGTAGTAAACACTTATTTGAAAATCCTCTCCACAAGACTCTGAAAGTTCCTTTGAAACTTGGCTTTCCACAGGACAACACTACAGAGGTTGGCGCCCAACTCTGTTGACTCCAACTCTGACTTTAGACTTTAATAAAAACTAGATAAATGGATGAAAGAAAATTGGTGGAAAGAAGGTTTCACACCAACCCTTTCTCCTCTAAAACTAAACTAACTAACTATAAACAATAAAAGACTGAAAGTAAAACTAGAAAAGACTCATTGAAATTAGAAGTTGACTCTGAAAATTAGAAAAGACTCTTGAAAACTAGACTCCCTAAAAACTAACTACAAGTCTTCATGATATAATTTTAATAATAATCCAAAATGAGCCTTAGCGTCTCTTCAAATTATGTCCCAATTCAATGCATACACCAAAAGTTGCATCCTTTATTCAAATTTTCCACCCATGGGAAGTTAAGGAAGTCACCACCAAAAGTTGCTTCAAACACCCCTTAAAATTGGCACCAAAAATGAAGAAAATTCAATTTTTAACAGTGGCGCCTAAGCGCCGAACAGGCGGCGCTTAGCCGTCAAAGTCCAATTTTTCATTTTTTTTATTTTTTTGCTCCAAATTTGATCCAATTTTTCTTTTTTCATCATAATCACTCATTTTCATCATACCTGCAAGAAAAATACAAAATACCTTCCATTAAAGTGCAATATCTTCAAAAATAGGTATAAAAATATGCATAAAAACATTATATATTTTAGGTGTATCATTGATTGCATTCATCATATGTTTTTCTTCTTTCTCCAATGTCTTAATTTTCTTCAAGATGATCTGTGAACTTTCAGGGAAATTAGGAGGAATAGGTGCTGACCTCTAAGATGGTTGATCTTCAATGATGCTCATGTCATTCATATCACCAACTGCCTGGTTACTATATGCTTCTGCTGGGTCTATAGGCTTTCAAGGTAGAAATACTTTTTTCTAGTTCTCATATGGCACTTGTGATTGACTGCAGAGGAGAAATATGGTGGAAGGATTTCCAAGCCCATACTTTAATCCATGAATGATCAATCCCAAAACAGACTTAACAATTATCGAACAAACATCAATAAGCATTCCCATTTGAATATAACAATTCAGAATAGCACACTCCTTAATTACCTTATTGATTTTCGTTGTTGGAAGTAATTTTGCACATATGAAATAATGTAAGTGTTTTGATGTAGGATTTAACAGTGTAGTTGAGAAACTTACATACCTATTATCTCTTATCTCTCATTCATCATTTTCATCTGTAAGATATCTGTATATATCATTCATATTATCCTTTTTTGGGGCAAAACTCGAATAGTGGCAGATTGGTACATTATCAATCATGTATAAATCATTAATTTTTGTAGGAGTAAATGTGACAATCCTTCCTCAAACATATATTAATCCTTGGTTGACTCCATGAACATTTGCATAAAACTCCTTCACAACCGGAACAACTATAGTGGTAGTAGTATAACACAATACTTACTAACGTCTCTAAATAATAATTTCATCAATTTTAGTCGTAGGAGAATTCGTACCTCGATTTAAAAAGCCTCACTCCTTAATCAATCTCATTTTCAAGACATTTTTGTTGAATAGCTGCTGTGCCTCAAAACTTACGAACTTTCTACAGTTGAACACTTAAAATCTTAAAGTTTCCATCGAGTCGAAATCCCTTTGGACAAGAATTTGGGTCTTCCTCTTTGTTCCTTTGGTAGTTCCTACGTCCAGGGGCAGTTTTTGGGAGTTCTAATGGAGGATTTACCGCCTAGAACCGCCAAAACTCGAATTTAAAGATGAGAAACAGTTTTCTGAACAGCGGCGCTATCCCACGCTGATAACAGCGTCGTTCGGTGCTAGTTCAAATTTCACCAAACTTCAGTTCGTTCAAATTCTTTCAAAACTTGGATTCGATTCATTTCTTAAATTTTTTAATGATATTTAAGGAAGAATAAGATTTAATTAAGTAACAAACAAACACAAATTACATATAAAACAAAGCAAACACTCAATAACTGTGGGTTGCCTCCCACAAAGCGCTTGGTTTAACGTCATCAGCCTGACATAATTTTCAGTTATTCAAGTTGATCCAACATTAAAACCTCTTTAAAATTAGGTTTTTTGCCTTCAAAATATGGTTTTAATATTTGGCCATTAACTTTGAATATTCTTCTTGATTTAGGGTCTTTGATAATCACAGCTCCAAAGTGATATACTTTTATGACAATGAAAGGTCAAGTCCATCTAAGTTTTAATTTCCCAAGAAATAATGTCAATCTAGTATTGTATAATAAAACTTTTTATCCTGGCTCAAATTTCTTTTTGACAATCTTCCGATCATGCCATATTTTTCTTTTCTCCTTATATATTCTATCATTATCATATGATTCATTTCTGATTTCTTCTAATCCATTCAATTGCAATAGTATCTTCTCACCGGCATCATTCAGATTAAAATTCAATTTTTTTATCGCCCAATATGCTATTCATTCCAATTTAACTAGCAAGTGACAGGTTTTTCCAAAGATTAATCTATAAGGGGACATTCCTATAAAAGTTTTATAAGCAGTTATGTATGCCCATAAAGCAATATCTAATGTAGCAGACTAATCAAATTTCTCAGGTTTCATGACTTTCTCCAAAAAATTTTTAATATCACAATTAGATAACTCTGCTAAACCATTATTTTGGGGATGATAAGCTATAGAGATTATATGCACAATATTATATTTTTCCACCAATCTCTGAATCAGATTATTCTTAAAATGGGATCCTCCATCAGTGATTATTACTCTAGGCATTATGAATATATTTTTTATTAAAAATCATGAAACACTTTTAGCATCACACCTAGGTAAAGCTATTAGCTCAATCCACCGATACATAATCAACGGCAATCAGAATATATATATTTCCAAATGAAGGCATAAATGGTCCCATAAAATCTAATCCCCATGCATCAAAAATTTCGACTTCCAAAGTGAAATTAAGAGGCTTTTCAATTCTTATAGATATATTGACTATTCTCTAACATCGATCACAAGTTTTGATAAATCTATAAATATCTCCGAAAAGTGTAGGCCAATAAAATCCAGATTACGAAATCTTATGTGCAGTTCTATCAATTTCAAAATCTCCTCCAAATTCAGAATCGTGACATTCTCAAATATTGTTTTCAGTTTCTTCATAAGGGACACATCTCCTAATAGTATGATCTTTACATTGCTTGTACAGATAAGGATCATCCTAGAAAAAAAAAATTAGCATCATGCTTAAATTTTTTCTGCTGTTGCATTATTAAATTAGATGGTAATATATTACTAACGATGTAGTTCACAATATCAGCATACCACGGTAAATTTCCTTTAATAATATTATATAATTGCTCATCAGGAAAAATTTCAGCAATTTCTTTTTCAAAATCATCTAACTTAGGTTGTTCAAGTCTAGATAAATGATCAGCTACTTGATTATTGAACCCTTTTCTATTAACGATCTTAAAATCAAATTCTTGCATTAAAAGTATCCATCGAATCAGTCTTGGTTTAGCATCCTTCTTTTGTATTAAATATTTTATAGCAGAATGATCAGTATGCACTATACATTTAGCTCCAATTAAGTAAGATCTAAATGTTTTAAAAGCATAAACAATCACTAATAACACTCTTTCAATAGTAGTGTAATTAATTTGAGCATCAGTAAGATTCTTACCAGCATAGTATATAATTTTAAACATTTTGTCATATTTTTGCCCTAAAACAACTCCAATAGTGTAATCTCTAGCATCGCACATTAATTCAAATGGTTTATCCCAGTCAGGTGAAACTATTATATGAGCAGCAATTAATTTTTTCTTTAATATATCAAAACTTTTAAGCATTCATCGTTAAAATCAGACTTTCTATCTTTTTCCAAAAGTTGGCATAAAGGCTAAAAATCATTAATATATCGCCTGTAGAATCCTACATGTCCCAAAAAGCTTCTTACCCCTCTCACAGTTGTTTAAGGTGGTAATTTTTCTATAACTTGAATTTTCGCAGGATCTACTTCTATGTCATATTCAGATATTTTATCCCCAAGCACAATTCCTCCTGCAACCATAAATTGACACTTTTCCCAGTTTAGGACTAAATTTGTTCTTTCGCATACCTCTAAAACTTTTTCTAAGTTGCATAGGAATGCATGAAATGAATCTCCAATAACTGAGAAATCATCCATAAACACTTCTATTCCATCATCAATTAAATTGCTAAATATGGATGTCATACATCTTTGAAATGTTGCAGATGCATTACATAATCCAAAAAGCATTCTTCTAAGAGCAAAAGTTCCATAAGGGCTAGTAAATGTAGTCTTCTCTTGATCCTCAAAAGCAATAGTTATTTGGTGATAACCGGTAAATCTATCTAGAAAGCAATAGTACTTGTGTCCAGCAAGTCTGTCTATCATTTGGTCTAAAAATGGTAAAGGAAAGTGATATTTTCTGGTGTGGCATTTAATTTTCTATAATCAATACATATTCGCTAACCAGTGAATTTTCTTGCCGGTATAATTTCATTTTGATCATTCAAGTCAAAAGTCACTCCTCCTTTCTTAGGAACACAATGAATTGAGCTCACCTAAACACTATCAGAAATATGATATATATAATTCCAGCATCTAACCACTTTAAAATCTCCTTTTTAACTACTTCTTTCATTATTGGGTTCAGTCTCCTTTGTGGATCAACTCTTGGTTTGAGTTGTTCAATCAACAAAATTCTATGCATACAGATCGAAGGATTGATTCCTTTAATATCAGCTATAGACCAACCAAAAAGCCTTTTTATATCTTTTTGAAGTTTCCAATAATTTTTGTTCTTGATATTCATTTAAATCTGAAGATACAATGACTGGTAAAGTAGACGATTCTCCTAAAACATGTACTTTAAATGATTAGGAAGAATTTTCAGCTCAAGTTCATGGGGTTTAATGATAGATGGAATTAAACTTTTATCTCCATTTTCCGTAGTATACAATATTTCAAAATTTTCTTGAACAAATTCTAACTTTTCATTCTTCATATCATCCAAATCATCTTCATTTTCACTTTCATATTCATCCCCACATTCCAATTTTTCTTCAAATACTTCTTTAAAATGATCTTCTATCAAATAATCACAGATTTCCATTCTATAGCACTCATCATCTTTTTCAGTTGAAGGGTACTTCATAGATTTCAGAATGTTGAAAGTTACCTCTTGGTCATTGACTCTCATAGTTAATTCTCATTTTTGAACATCAATCATAACTCTCCCAGTAGCAAGGAATGGTGTTCCCAAAATAATTGAAATTTCTTTATCTTCCTCCATATCTAATACAATAAAGTCCACAGGAAAGATAAATTTATCCACCTTTACTAATACATCTTCCACAACTCCTTTAGGATAAGTGATAGAACGATCACCCAAATGAAGAGTCACAGATGTAGGTGAAATTTCTCCTATTCCTAATCTTTTAAAAGTTGATAAAGGCATAATATTAATACTAGCTCCAAGATCACATAAAGCTCTTCTGAAAAGTTTCTCTCCTATAGCACACGGGATAGTGAAACTACCTGGGTCTTTAAGTTTTTCAGGAAACTTTTTCTGAATAATTGCACTACACTCACCGCTAAGCGCAACAGTTCGTGGTATTTAAACTTTTTTTTTTTCTTTTTAAGTATATCTTCATAAACTTTGCATAATTAGGCATCAGCTCAAATGCTTCAACAAAGGGAATATTAATCGTTAATTTTTCAAGGATTTCCAACAACTTTGCAAATCTGTTATCCATGTTCTGTTTCTTTAGTTTTTGAGGAAAAGGAGAGGTGGTTTTTCAACAGTTATGGTTCTAGCGGATATTCATCTGGATATATCTTATTAGAACCTTTCTCTATGTTCACTTCCTCTCTTTCAACTTCGACTTCTTTTTAAAGTTTTGGTTCCAACTCTTTTCCACTCTTTAATTGAATAGCTTTAATTTGCTCTTTGTTTGATCTTTTGGATTGATCCCAACATTGCTAGGAAGATTTCTAGAAGGTCTATTATTAAGCGCAGTAAAGATATGTCCCAATTGATTCTCAATGTTCTTCATTGCAACATTTTGAGCTTGAATTTGATTACCCATATTCAGAATCATTTCTTTAGTAGACAACTTCTTTCCTTAAGTTGTTGATTACTATTAAAACCAGGAGGCTAAGAAGGTCTATAATTGGTATTTCCTTGGTTGTTCGAATTTCCAACTGGCTTCACAGGATTGTTTCCCCATTGAGGATTAACAACAACATTGGTGTTATTCCAGTTGCAGTTTGGGAGATTCCTCCAACTAGGATTATAATAATTCGAATAAGGATTATTGACTTTGTTATTTATGGCATTCAAGGTTTCATAAGACATTTGAGAGTCTATCATCTGTCTTGATGAATTTTCTTCTAACAATGAGGGTGTTGGAGAATAATTTTTTTCATACTGATCTATTTTCTTAGAAAGTACAAAAGTTTGAGAGACTATCATAGTTATCACATCAGAATCATGAATACGGGCTACTCTCTTAGGATTTACCCGCTCAGAGGGCCATTTAAAATTATTAGTAGTCATCTCTTCAATTAATGAATATGCTTCATCAAAAGGTTTTGACATTAATGATCCACCAGCAGAAGCATCGATAATCGATCTCAAATATCCCACTAATCCATTATAAAATGTTTGAATTATTAACCAATCTGGTAAATCATGGTGTTAACACCTCTTCAGAAGATCTTTAAATCTTTCCCAAGCTTCATATATGGATTCTCCATCAAACTGACTAAAATATGTGATATCAATCCTCAACTTAGCAGTTTTGGAAGGAGGAAAATATTTTGACAAAACTTTTGTAAAAGCTCTCCCCAAGTTCTAATAGATCTAGGTGCTAACAAATTTAACCGCGCCTTAACCTTATCCCTTAATGAAAAAGGAAAAAATCTAAGCCTAACAGCATCGTTTAACACTCCATCATACTTAAAAGTAGCACACAGTTCTAGAAAACTTGTGAGATGTAAATTAGGATCCTCATTAGGTGTTCTTCTAAATTGATTATGGTCCCGCACCCGCAATTACGCAGTAAATTAACTTCCAAAAGATGGCCAAAAACTTGACCCGATTTATAAATAGCGGCTAGTATGCAAAATCTTAAATGATATAAAAATTAGAAAATATTTTACACACTAGGGGTACTACGCAAGTATACGTATCGTTTCAAGTAATATAGAGTTTTCTTTAAAAACCCTAGTATCGATCCCACGAGGAAGTGAAGTAAGAAATCTTTAATCAAATTCTAGTCTACAACTAATAGTCCTTAGTTTGAAATGTCTATTAAAATTTTGTTTTGTCTAGCAACTATTCCTAAATGCAAGTGTTAAATGTAATAGCAACTATAACTAATTGCAAATAATAATTCTAAAGATAACCCTTTTTGGATGAGTTGGTTTGGAGAATTTTGAGATATTAAAAACTACTATTCTTATGTAACGAAATAGATAATGTATAGGAATGAGATGCATTTAATATTATATGTGCCAAATAAGAGCAATCATATTCTTTACCCTTTGGTCCAAGCATAAAGAACATTGACTAGTCATATGCTTGGTTACTGAATCTGGGGCTAGGCTGGGAGGATACAGGCTCTCACTTCGGAGCTCTCACGTTCTCCTTGCCTGAGGGCTAACAATCTATACTTCAGCACCCAAACGATAGGACCGAATTGAGGATTTTAGCTTGTCACTCTAAAATCACCAATTCTACGCCCGATTAATATTATTTTCTTATATATTTGCATTCAATTCCCATGAACTTCACCATCCATGGAATTTGAATGTGGTTTCACTTTTTTCAGAATTACACCACCCTTTCGGGTCGATGCAATCACAACAAATTTTAACACTACAATGGGCCCTTATTGCAATGTAAATGAAGTGCAAGTAAAAACCATCACATTTATAAATAAAACATCTTTTATCATGCATCACAAAATCTTAAACATGATTTCTACTCATTACAAAGGAAAAGTAAAATGAAAATAATGGTATAATCTTCTCATGCTGCTATTTCCAAAGAAGAAGAAAAAGTAAGAGAGATACGTCACAAAGCGCGAAGAAAACACAACGGAAACTTCATGTAACCAAAGCAGATCCACTAAATAAATGTTTACAAAATTATAAGATAATGAAGAACAATACTTAGCTTTTTTCCCTTGAAAGAAAGACGAAGATCTCTCCCATAAAGTCTCCCGGCAATCCATACAATGCTAGCGAAATCCCTCACAAATTCTCTCAAAATCTCCTCATCAATCTCTCCAAAAGGGTAGAAATATATATTTCTACTCTTAATCTAAGCATCCTAAACATTCCTCAAGTTTTTCTCCACTTTTTTCCTCTAAAATTCCTCTCATTTCTAACATGAATTCGCCATTTCAAAGAGTATGGACGAAGTTTGAAGAGTTTCCATAAGCACCCCTTCGAAAAAGCGTCCAAATATGTCGAATTTAGGCCAAAAAACTGCCAAAAGTCGGTCTAGAACCTTCCGGATGTCATCGGCGGGTTCGAGCTCACTGTCAGCGAGCTTTTCGGGCACTTTTTGGTGTTTTCTGAAAAATCTCGCCGTCGGGGAGATCGTGGCCGACGTCGGCGAGCAGGCTCTACGCAGCTCCACCGTTTTACTCCGTTTAGCTCCGTTTTAGCTCCGATTCACCCCGTTTCAGTTGCGTTGCGTTCGTAACAGATAGCCCTACAAAATAAGCATAAAAACAATATTTATTTAAAGTGTAATCTCATTCAAAAATATGCAAGAAGTGTAAAAGAGATTAAGCATCAAAAGACTTATCAAAAGGTGTCAGGGCAGAATTTCATTTGTTGCTCGTTTTTTGCTCCAAATTGCACCGTTTTTGTTTCCTTTTGCTCCAATCACCATTTCTTGTACCTAAAACCAAAAAAAAATACAAAATACCTTCATTTAAAGTGTAATATCATTAAAAATGAGTAAAATGATATAGCAAAAAGCGTATATATTTCATGCGTGTCAAAATCCCCCAAACTTAACTGTTACTTGTCCTCAAGTAACACTTTTACTACATAAAAATATAACTCAGGGCAATGTACTTTTCACCTGTAAGACAATAAATTTTTCATTCAAAAGAATATATTGGTTATATTTTTAGAAAGAAATTCAGTAACTCAGGTTAACACTACAAGTATAAGGATATTCAACAATCAAGTCTAAGGGTTCTAGTCTTCTATTTATTTCAAGATAAACCATAATTTGTTACATTAAGAGTGCCTTGAAAGATTATGTGAAAAAGGAGTTCATGCAAACTTCATCAGAATATAAGCCAATACTTTAAATATAAATTCAGAAATGAAATCAAGTTCTCCCTTTATGGTGACTCAAGTGAAGCCAATTTTTTATTAGGCATCTCCTCAAGCTTCTCCTCATAAATATTTTTCGTTCTTTTTTTTTCTTTTCTTTCGGGATCATTTTCAATCCCCTTTTTTTCACTCTCTTTTCTTTTTCTCTCTCTTTTTTTAAATGAAGATTACTATATCTAGAGAGCCTGTAATGATTTTGAATTTCACTCTCCTCTTTCTAAAGTTCAAACTTGAACACATCCTAACTTTATAATTAGGAATGAGCTTTATTATTCATCATAAAGTCACAATCACTTCTTAACACACAATACTTTAAGTCTCTTAACATTTCAAAAATACAGTTTTCTTTACTTTAAATAGTTAACTATAATCAAATTCTTTCATATCAAATATCTTATCCTTATAAAATTAACTTTTATTACTAAAAACTTTCATCCAATCCTTCCATAATATTCAACTGAAATAAAAAGTTTTAGTTATCTCAAGCAAGGTTCTGTCGGCACTATTTTTAGGTTGTGTTGTATTTTTAAAAGGGGTCGCCTAACAGAAGTTGTCGGCGAATTTAAATTTTAAATTTAATTTAAATATATATATATAATTTAGAAAGTAGTATTTGATTTTGAAAATAATTTTAAATATGAGATTAAACCGATCTCACATCCCAAATAGTTTATATAAACGAGCACCGCACCACAAACCGTGTATCTATCCCTAAGGATAGACACACTGCTTGAGGGTGGGGCTCGATCAAATAAACTAGAAGTTTTGTGACATCCGTTTGGTCCGCGAACCAATTTTATAAGCCGACAAATTCCCCGCTTAATATGAAAGTATTAAACAGGGTTTATATTACCTAGGTTCTTCAAAATTCCCTATAAGGGCAAGCCCCTATAGTTAATTACATCTTAAGTGACGGGAATCACCTAAGAAAACTCTCGATAATAACCAATAATTCTGCTCTCAAGAATTTCAAAGTTTAAGGTTTTCAAAGATTGAATTTTGGAATTTCAATAGGGAATGGATCAAATTTGGAACATTTTGTTTTGTGAATCCAAAGGAAGAAAGGTAGGAGAAATCACTGATTCGAAGTGAACTTCGGTAATTTCCCGACTATCCTATTGTTTGGCTTGAATTTAGGAAAGTCCTAATGTTTATTTAGTATTTCGATCTTGCCAATTTTAATTAATTAGGGCTTATATTTGTATGATAAAATCAAACAAATAGCTCTAGAAGATGTGAGGGTTTATTGTCGTATCGGACGACTACCTCGGAATCCTAAGACCAGGTTAGGGCTTAATTTGCAATGCAAATGCCTAACGAAGAGTTGAGGATTTATGTTGCACTAGTGCAAGCTACCTCGAAGTCCTATGGCTTTGTTGTTTAATTCTAAGAAGGTTTCTGTTGAAGTAGGTTCGAGTTTTGTTGATGACGATGGCCGTGCTGCCCACCATGCTCCAAGCTCCTTGTTGTTGCGAGAGGTTTAGTTTTAGAAATCATAAATCGGGGGATGAGAAAAGTGTTTTGGTTTAGAGAAGTCTTAATTTTCCAAGTGTTCTTGTATTTTGATTAAAACAAATCTTAAAGTTGATTATAACGACACCGGTTAAGATCCCACGGTTCCATCCTTCGGCATCATTATTTTTATCGGATTCACTTAGTCCGGATGAATTTGCTAAACTCAACTCGAATGAGTTCCACACTTTCATTTAGACCGTGGGAAATCCCGTTAGCAACACGTAGGTTACATCATCCGAGGTATTCCCGATCATCCAACGGGACGTTTTAATTTAGTTGCAATTGTAGTTTTGTGTTCTGTTTGTGATTAAATTTTGAGTTGTTTTATATTTTGAAATGTTGTGGCGGTGAATTTTATCTTGCAATGACTTTTAACTTAGTTTTGGTTTCGGTTTTAGGGATCTATCCTAAAGGTGTGGGTTTTCATGCAACAGTTGTCTTATCATGCAAAAAAAAATAAATGCATTTGCAATAAAGTAAGTTGCAAGAAGGTAAATTGCGAGAAAGTAAATTGCAAGAGAGTGAATTGCAATAAAATAAAAGCGTACCTGGAGGGTCTTCCCGTCATCCCAAGCTACACTTAAAACACAATTAGAATATTTAAGCAAGTTCCTAGGTAAAGCTAAGGGAAAGGTTATGGTTTTCTACCAAATTCCTAATCCTATAGCTAGTCATCTCCTATGACATCTAGGTTCTTTGTGTTTTTGTTTGAAAACGATTTTCTTCATCAAAGAACAATTAAATTCAATTGTTCTTATAAATATCCTATCATATTGAGGAAGTGCTTAAGAAGAATCTTAAACATCTTTTCAATATTTCTAGGATTGTTTTAAGTCCAAATGAATTTAATTATAAAAATGAATCAATCGTTCGAGGTTTTCAAGTTTTATTAACTTGCCCAGTGAATTAAGACATTTGAATATCCTATGAGTGAAGTAGCACTTCATTTAATGTTTCATTTAGGAGTTATAATAATCAAAGCTTTCGAGGGTAAATTAGTATTCAAATGATTTGATTTAAGTTAAAGGGTTTAAATTTGGAATAGTGTTCAAGTTGCTTTATATTTAATTTCTTTTATGTCTTAGGTGATGTTATATTTAATTCAATTTAATTTAATTGAGTTTTAATTTAATTTAATTTAATTTAATTTGATTTGATGTTTAATTAATTTGATTTGATTTAATTTAATTTAATTATTTAATTTAATTTAATTTAATTTAATTTAATTTAATTGTTTAATTTAATTTAATTTAATTATTTAATTTAATTTAATTTAATTTAATTTTATTTAATTTAATTTCAATTTAGTTTAATTTAATTTAATTTTATTTAATTTAATTTTAATTTAATTTAATTTAATTTAATTTAATTTTAATTTAGTTTAATTTAATTTAATTTTATTTAATTTAATTTGATTTAATTTAAATTTAATTTTAATTTACTTTATTTTTAATTTTAATTGAAATTTTAAAAGAGTTTAATAATTCAATTAAGTCTTTTAATGTTTTACATTTGAGTTATCATTTTAATTAAGAATTGAGTATTAATGATATAATTAGTTTAGGGATTTTTAAATTAAAGAATAAATCTCTTCCTAATAAATATCCCTTATTTTAATAATTCCAATTTTATTATTCTTCCAAATTTAATCTATTATTTAATTAAAGTTTAATCATTTTAAAAAAATTGTTTAATGAGTTTCTACCCTTTAATTATTTAAATTTCAATCATCCAAATCAGATTAAGATCAAATATTTTACTTGTTGATTTTTTATTAAACCTAAAGTTTTAATTAAGGGTTAAAAGTTTAATTACCATTTTACCCCTTAAGCTTAATAATTTCATAACTCACTAAATTGAACCCAAATGAACTTGAAATTTTTATGTGACTTCACTCATATGTCAATAAAGACATGAGAGGAGAAAATGTGATTTTTCTGTATTTAATTTATTTATATAATTATTTTTGGTGGAAAATAGAGATTTTCAAGGAAAATTTGATAACATGACCAAAGGAAAGTTTCTGTCCTTAAGAAAATTAGGGGACATTCCTAATGACCAGAGAAGTACTTGGACCAATTTTGGTGATTTTTTGAATTATATTATTTTTATTATAATTATTTTGAGTTTTGGAGTTTTAATTAATTTAAAAATAAAATAAATGTTGAAAAATGGATTTTATATTTTTCAAAAATCTCTCTGATATCAAGGAAACCAAAGAAGCAAATTTTGCAATTTTCTGATTTTTCTATGATTTATTATAATTATTTTAGTGAAAATGCTAGAAAATACATTTTTTAATTTTAAAATTACCTTAAAACTTTAAAATTCAATATCTCACTAAATAGACCTAAGAAAAATGTGGGATTTGTTCCTAAGTGATTAAAATTCAAAATGTGACATCTTGGTGAATTTTATTATTTTTGTGATTTTTATTATTTTTTAATTATTAAAAATATTAAAATATTATTAAAAATCAACTTTTTCGGAAAATTGAAATTTTAATTTTCTTAGATTCCCCTGATATCGAGAGAGGCTCCAGAACCAATTTGGTGAATTTTTGAAAAGTATTTTAAAAGTTATGAATTTTTAAAGTTTAAAATGGCTAAGTGACTTAATCAACCCAATTAGTGGGGCTAACCAAGTCCAATTGACCTCAAATTTTTATGGTGGATTCCTCTGATCCTAAAGGTCAGTGGAGAATTGATTTCAAGTCAATTTGATGCCTGTTTAACTCTAATTAATTAAAGACCTATTTTGGGTGTTTAAGCCAATTAGGGTTGTTTTGAATGAACTAAGCCAAAATCTATTTTTCCCAGTGTTCTCTGGTCATAAGGAACATCACCAAATTTTCCTAGAATTTATTTCACAACATGCTATTTACTGGAATTAAAATACTCAAAACGATGACTTGAACTTGAAAAATCAAGAACTCTTTATAGGGATGGCCTCGACTTTGGAAAATTCGGGGAATGTTCCCAAATTCAGAGGCTTCAAAAGCCCTATGGTCTCATGCCATGGAGAATTGTATGCATGCATGGAGAATTAAAACAATGCAGAGAGTAAATAAATTATAAAAAATAAAATATTTGATGAAATTAAGTGATTTCTTTTCCACATTATTCTCCTCTCTTCACTGAGCAAGAGGGTATTTTTATTTTATTTTTCTGATTTTTCTACACGGAGATATGAATTTTTGAAGTTTAGGGAATTAAATAAATCGAGAAAATCCTCAATTTTCTACTTATCCGAGTCGGCGCCGGCGCATCCTCGGCAGCTCCGAAAGGCCACGCGGCGCGCTCCCATTCGACGCCGCCACTCGAGTCGGCGGCCCGGGCCCCGCGGTTCTCGTACCGTCTCTCGGTCCGACGCCATCCGAGTCGTCCGTCCGCGCGTGTATTGAATGGACGGAATCCGTTCATCGTCCCCAAGTGTTCTCACCCGAGAGCCGTCCACACTAAATCCCTAAGATCTCACTCGATTCTCAATGGATTTTTACGTTCTTATACTCTATGGATTCGTCTTGGAAAGACGAACACATCTATACGGCTAACATGCATTGAAACTAAGGCATTTGAAATGGAGAATCTCCGAAGCTCGGGATGGAAAGTTAGCTCATACCTTGGCTCGGAGAAGTGTGGCTTCAATCCGAGAGTTGTTGCACCTTCGATTGGGTCCCGCAAGCTCCGGATGAAGTCTCCGAGTCCGGTGAATTGTCTGGATATGATTTCGACCAAGCCCGATCACAAAGCTTGGAGGCTGGAGCAACTGGGTGGCCTGGAGATGGGGCTTTTGATGGTGGACACCTTCCCTTGGTCTGGTGAAGGTGTAGAGCCAATCAATTTGGGAATTGGCTCACTGTGGAGAAGTGTCCTGGTTTTGGGTGGAATTTCAACTCTGAAATTGAGCTTACGGAGGAGAAATGGCAGGGGAATTTCACTCGGGGATCAAGTGCTCTAAGGGTGGAGGAGGGTCCGGAACAATTTTGGCGAGTTTTGGCAAGGTTTATGCTTCTCTCCTTCTCATGGCCGAGAGGGGTGGAGTTTAAATAGAAGCTGGCTGGGGGCCTCCCGGGGGAGTTAGGGCTTGGGATCGAGGCTGCTGCGGTGAGGAGAAGAACGAGCCATGGTGACCACTAGGCGAGGGCGGCTCGGCAAGTGAGAATTTCGATGTTGGCTCACATGTGAGCTCTCGGCCATGGTGTTTTCCGGCGGCACGGTGGCCGGCCGGCCGAGCATGGGTCACCCTCGAGGTCGGGTGGGTCGGGGGCTGGAGGTTTGTGCAATCAATTGGCCATGGACATGTGTAAAGGCTTTGATCCAAAGTAGAATGGGGCATGGCTAGTTTTGAGTCTAAATGGGTCAATCCACCCATTTGGGCTTGGTGCACCCTTCAAGGTGGCTTTGGATGCTTGTGGGGGATCAAAGGGATCAGTCTGGTTTGGCATGGAGAAGTCTCCATCCAAATATATTTGGATTAAATTTAAGTTTAGGTGAAACATGATTAAGGCTAATGAGCTTTAGGGATTAAGGAAAGCCCCCTCTTCTTACCCAATATGGCATGGTGGAGTGTCCAAAGCTCTCATGGCTCGCATGTGGCTCATGCATGGCTTCATGGCTCACCTTTGGCTTGGCAAAAAGTTTGGTCGATTTCATAAAAAAGGATTTTAAGGATTTTGGATAATTTGGTGGAAATTTGGATGAAGCTTCATTTAGAAATATTTGATCATTGGTTTAGGACTTAGGGATGATTTTAATTGAAAGTATGATGAGGGGAAATGTCATATGGGCTTTGGAAGAATTTTTGGGGTTTTGGATTTGGTGGAAGTGGGCTTTTAAAATGGTTTAAGGAATGGGCCCTTAAGTTTAAAAATGAATTTATGGATGGGAATTTTGTAAAGAGGTTGGGCCAAATAATTGTTGGGTTTAGCTCATGGATGTGTCATGAGTGATTTGAAACAAATTGGGGGTGATTTGGATTTGAATTGGGTTGAATTTGGGTTAGGTTTGGGTTTAGGTCAAAAATGGGCCTTTTGACCTTGGGTTGAGTTTGAGTGGGACTTGGGTCTAAATTTTGGGCAAATCATGCTAGGGTTTTGTTTGTGGGGATGTTAAGGAGGATTTAGAAAAGGTTTGAGGTTAATTGGAGTTGAATTGGGTGAGTTTGGGTTAAGTTTGGGTCATGGGTCCAAATTGGGCTTTAAGGCCAAAAGTGAGATTGGATCCAAATGTCAATCAAATTGGACTTGGATTTGGTTTAGATTGGTATTGGGAATGTTGAATTGAAGTTTAGAATTGAATTGGACCAGAATTTGGGTCAATTGGATAGGTTTGGTTTGACATTGGGTTCACTTTGGGTTAAAATGGGTGAAATTGGGGGTTTTGACAAAAGTAGGGTAAATTGACAAAATTGGCCCATGATGTAGTTGGACAAAATGAAATTGGGAATATTTAGGATTTTCTGGAATTTTCTGGGAATTTTCTGAATTTTTGGATTTTTAGGCCAAGAAGGGTATTTTGGGTATTTGGAGGGTATTGGGAGGTATTTTTGGAATCTTTGGTATTTTTGGGTATGGATGATCAATTTGAGTGATGTGGAGATGTTTGGGATTGATTTTGGAAAATTTTGGGTAATTTGGAAATTTTGCAAAAATTTGGGTAACTTCAAGGGTTTTGGGTAGGTTTAGTAGGTGTAGGGTCCCGGGGGTCAAAAATTGAAAATTTGGGAAATTAAAGATTGGGTGAATCTAGGTGGAAAGAAATCATTTTGGTTGAGCCATGAAGCCATTTCAAGCCCATATGAGCCATGAAAAGACTCATTTGAGGCATTCACTATGTTGTTCCTAACCCTCTTAGCCAAGGGCTTAGGGGTTAAGGACCATCCATGTGAATCACCTACATGAGTCAGGAGGTTAAGTTGGGTATGGGTGTGGTTTTAGGAAGTGTGTGGAAATGTAGTGTGTAAGTGTAGTGTAAGTCGGCCCCTTCACTGAGACCGAGGCCACCTGAGGCAGTCCTAAGGCCAAAGAGTCCTATAGGAACTCATCCTTTAAACTTCCACATTTGATTTCAACCCTCTAGGTGATTAGGGGTCTATAGTCAAGTTTGTGGAGTTTGCAGGGAGTTTAGAAGTGGTTTAAATTTCTAAAAGGTGGGTCCCAATTCTAGTTCTCTAAGATAGTCAAAGGAAAAGCCTAAGGCTAGATCCTAAGCACTAAAAAGAAGAAGGGAAGACCTCATCGAAAATGAGGTCAACAAATGGACCCCAATAGGTGTGGTGAGCTGACGGAGCACACCGCGCGTATTGGTGTTGACCGAAGCGATCGACAAAACCAACACGGATGTCCAGTGACGAACTTAGGACGAAGTAGAAGAGTTTACGCTAGGGAGTGTCAAGTATATCTGCGGAACCGGAGATTCTTGAACTCTCGTCGGGGAAAGGAAAAGGAGGTGAATCCCAAATCACATGATGCGGGGAATTTCGATTTAGATTTTATTTTGTTTTAGTTTAAGTTTTGATGTGTGAGTTTAAATTTTAGTTTGGAGTTTCGATTTAGATTGAAGTTTGTCAAAATTAATTTGAAGGATTTGATTTGAAATGAAAATTGGAATTCTGAGGTTTTAGATGTAACATCTCCAACCTCGAAAGAAAATTGAATTGATTAGATTGAATCGTTGCAATGAGAAGAGATCTCAGAGTAAAGTGGTGTTGGATATAAAATCCTTAACCTCAAGAGTTTGATTTTGATGTATTTCATTGCGATAGGGAAATGATCCTAAAGCAATGCAGTCTCGGATGTAAAATCCTTAACCCAGGAATTTGATTTGATGTATTTCGGTGCAATAGGGAAAGAATCCTAAAGCGATGCGAGTCTTGGATGTAAAATCCTTGACCCAAAAGTTTGAATTTGATGTATTTCGAGTGCAATAGGAAAAGAATCCTAAAGCGATGCGGTCTTGGATGTAAAATCCTCGACCCAAAAGGTTGAATTTGATGTATTTCAGTGCAATAGGAAAAGAATCCTAAAGCGATGCGGTCTTGGATGTAAAATCCTCGACCCAAAAGTTTGAATTTTGATGTACTTCGAGTGCAATAGGAAAAGGATCCTAAAGCGATGCGGTCTTGGATGTAAAATTCTCGACCCAAAAGAGTTTGATTTTGATGTATTTCAGTGCGATAGGGAAAGAATCCTAAAGCGATGCGGTCTTGGATGTAAAATCCTCGACCCAAAAGTTTGAATTTTGATGTACTTCAGTGCAATAGGGAAAGAATCCTAAAGCAGTGCAGTCTTGGATGTGAAATCCTCGACCAAAAAGGTTGAATTTGATGTATTTCAGTGCAATAGGAAAAGAATCCTAAAGCGATGCGATCTTGGATGTAAAATCCTTGACCCAAAAGTTTGAATTTGATGTATTTCGGTGCAATAGGGAAAGAATCCTAAAGCGAGTGCGGTCTTGGATGTAAAATCCTCGACCCAAAAATTTGAATTTTGATGTACTTCGAGTGCAATAGGGAAAGAATCCTAAAGCGGTGCAGTCTTGGATGTAAAATCCTCGACCCAAAAGGTTGAATTTGATGTATTTCAGTGCAATAGGAAAAGAATCCTAAAGCAGTGCAGTCTTGGATGTAAAATCCTCGACCCAAAAGTTTGAATTTTGATTTGAATTTTCGATTGAGATTTGATTTGAGATCTAGAAGATCGGATTTGAGATTTGATAGAGATTTAGAATCTGGAAAGATTGAATTTGAATTTGATTGAGAATTTGATTCGAAATTTGGAAAGATCAAATTTGAAATTTGATCGAGAGTGGATTTGAAATTTGGAAGATCAAGTTTGATTTGAAGTTTGGAAGGATGGAATTTGAGATTTGTGTTGATTTCGTTTATCTTTTAATGGTTCAAATTTTATTTTATTGTTTATTTAATATTCATGTGAACTTGGTGTTTGTCATTTTTAGATTTTTTTTTTAGAAAGTTTTCTTTTATTCTCTTTTTTTTGTTTTATTTCTTTTCTGTTCTTTGTTCGAAGTTCATTTAACTTTAATGGTGTTTCCCAATCAATTTGCACAAAAGAGGTGAAGGCCAAAAACGTGACATGGTCACTTTCATTCCAATCATGTTGAAAATACGTCGTACAACTCGATCCGGAATATATTTCATACAATCCATGTAGACTCAAAACAGATCGTGTATGATCTTTATTGATCCATCAAAAGAATCATCCGTCAAAAATCCATGTCCGAATAGTGGGGTACATGGTCAATAACATCACCTTCCAAGCCATCCTTGGCAAGGATGCCTACTGGATGTACGTTGGAGGTGTGATATTTCCCATGTAACTCACGGCTCGTAAGGCCGGAGGTTCTCTAGCTACGGGTCCGGTTGGAAATGGTAAGGTATTTCGTTGTCGTCCATCCTCCCGAAAGTAGCCGAGATTCGCTCCACCGGCACTCCCGGTATGCAATGCTTTGCGATATCCGCTCCGTTACCCTGCGGTATCATGACGGAACCCACCGGTAAAGGTATCTTTGCGGCCCTCGGAACTCACCCGGGCTCGTTATCCGGAGGTCGGATCCGAACATGATGTTACACTCATTCAAGAAAGAGACCGTGCGAAAGGTCCGACGAAGTCGTGGTGATCAATATGTGGGGGTATGCGATCACCTCGTTTGTAGATGTTGATAATGCGGCTATTGGGTATGCAATCTGCTGGCGGTACCCTCCATGTTATCAATCTTTTTACCATTCTCTTGATAACTAATGGCATCGGATCCACTTGCCCATGACGGAGTATCCCGGTGGGTTTCCCTTTCGTCTTCAGCGAAGTTGTAGCAGGCATCCGCATTGTATTGTGATTCTTCCTTTCCCCGGCATCCATCTCCGGGGTTCGAGTATGTGTTTTCCCTCGAGGCGCCTGCTCGGCCCATTCTTTTCGGATCCCGGATACAGTCCACGATTTGCTTGTTGTTCATACTGCGAGAATACGTCGGTGTGTAGCTCGAGGCCTTCTAGTATGTTGATTCTTCTTCCTTTAATTCTCTCGAAGTATTCGAAAGTTTTCTTTTCAACATTCCGCATTCTCTCCGGCTCGTATTCCGGAATGATCCGCGGATGGCGAGGCCTTGTGACATATTGTGGGATATATGGTTCAATCCCTTCACGTTCCCCCGCATACCTCGGCTCCTCGGGGATGATGCACGTCGGGACATCCCCGGGGTTGCTTCGCAACAAGGTCATGCATTGCTGGTGGTTCTATTCGGAGGCGTGGTAGCCTTCTTTCTTCGATCTTACGGAGATTTCCACGGTTCTTTACGTTATCCTAGGAGCTGGCCTCCTTTCTTCGGGTTCCTGGTGAACCGGTGTCCTTGAAATGTGTGTGCCGGCGTAGCAAGCTTGTCTCGTCGCGGCCGGTCCGCGGCTAGTTTTGTTAACATCTTACGGATACGGCGATTCTTATTTCTTCGTTGCGTGGCTGTGAGAGTAGCCCTCCGAACTTCTTGAATCTCTGCGGGCGCGGCGCTGATAAGCCTGCCCTCTGCTGTAGTGACTACGGACTTCATTTTCTTGTCTTCTTCGGTGTTTGCCTTTCTCTTCTTGCTGCTGGATTGGTGGCTTGGGCCACCCACTTTCATCACTTGTCCGCCGGGTAGTTCTTCTTGGTTAGCGGGACCCGGTCACTTTCCTCGTACTCGTAGGCTCGCTTGGTGCGAAATGCGAGTCAATCTCGATTATCGCTCCATCTTTCACCCTCTTTTCATCGAGTGCAAGGCTTACGCCATTCTTAAAGTTCAAGACCAACCGCCCGTTCGACATTTCCCTGCGAAAAGACAAGGAAAAGGATCGAGGGTCGTACTAAGAACAAGAACATTAAGAAAATGTTTATTAAAGATACATTTTTTTATTATTCTTATATTTTGAAATTTAACGAGAATGAAGTAGGATAAGATGAGGGAAGAGATTTTGATTTGAAAAAGAAAACAAGGAAAACTTAATTATCATGATTTTATTTATCTTAGTACATTTTATTATTTTTTTGGGTTCGGACCCAATCATAAGTAATTACTTCGCCCGTGTTTCTTAGGGATGAAGAATTCATTCCTTCGAAACATCAGGTAGCGTAATACTTTTTCAAGTATCGTCCGTTGATCGGAAGCATATGTCGTTGTCCCTGGCAATTCACTAGCTCGTAAGAACCTCCCGAGTATACTTGCTTCAACCACGAAACGGTCCTTCCCAAGTGGGTTCAAATTTTCCTCCTATCTTGCGGTGTGCAAGAATAGGTCTCTTGAGAACGAGAACTAAGTCACCAACTTTGAAGGTTCTTGGGCGGACCGGTTTGTCATGGGCTCGAACCATCTTAGCTTGGTATAGTTCTAAATTCGTTGCGTCGCAAGTCTTTTCCCTTCCAAGCTTTCTAATTCTTCGAGTCGCAATCTGGCATTTTCTTCCGTCGTGATCTTGTTTGCAACTGCAATTCGAGTGAAGGAAGCTGAACCTCTAAAGGTAACAACGCCTCGGACCCATACACCGGAGCGTAAGGTGTAGCTTGAGTAGGAGTTACGAAGGTTTTCCGGTAGGCCCATAAGGCTTCTAACAATTTCTCGTGCCAATTTCTCTTATTATCGTCCAAGGTTTTCTTTAAGATTTGAACGAGAGTTTTATTAAAAGCCTCGGCGAGACCGTTTGCTCTTGGGTAGTAAATTGTCGAGTATCGCCGATCGATTCCGTGTCTCCCGACAAAATTGTTGATTTGTGTGCTTCGAATGCGACCCATTATCTAAGATGATCTGCGCGGCACTCCGAAACGGTAGACAACTTGGTTCTTGAAAAGCCGTAGCACGTGGTGTGCTTTCACTTCTCTAAGTGGACCGCTACGCCCACTTGGAAAAGTAATCTGTAGCCGCAAGAATGAAGCGATGTCCTTTTGAAGATGGTGGTTCTATTGGACCCACTATATCCGTGCCCTGACATTCGAATGGCCGCGACGCGATTGTCGGGTGTAGCACATTTGGAGGTTGGTGTAGAACTACTCCGTGCACTTGGCATTGGTGACAGCTCTTGGCGATTTTCATGCAGTCGGTCATCATCGAGGGCCAATAGTACCCTAATCTCTTAATTTTCATTTTCATCTTCGGACCCGACTGGTGAGCGCCACAGAGTCCTGAATGCACTTCTTTAACAATTTCACGGGCCTCGGACCCGCTTAGGCACCTTAGCCACATTTGATCAAAAGACCTTCTGTATAATGTGTTGTTTATTAATGCGTAGGACAGAGTTCTTTTCTTGATCTGATGGGCCAGCGACCTATCGTCTGGTAGCTTTCCTGTTTGTAGGTAGTCTATCAATAGGCCGTCGCCGATCTTACGTGTTTTCACGTCACTTCTGCAGTCGATTCTTTTTCTTCTTCGATTTGTGTATCATGTCTATGTCGAAGTTCGTGATAGGACCGACGTCCGTGAACCGACACTTCCATCGATTCATCTTGCAAACAGGCAAATTCTTTTGCGAGAAGGGCTAAAGCATCTGCTAGAGCATTTTCTTTTCGGGAATTTTGTAGATCGTTACATTTGGAATGCTGTTCCAACGATTTGTATGGCATACTTGGAAGTATTGTTCGAGTCTTGGTTTAAAAATTCTCGTATTGTCCGGCAATCTGTTGAATGATTAACTCGTGAATCCCCGTAGATGTTGATGTCTGTTATCCCCATTTGAATAGTTAATTCCGGTCCCGTTATGAGGGCTTCGTATTACGCTTCGTTGTTTGTACAAGGTTCCGGTAAGTGGTAGGAGTATCTTAACATCCCCGCTCCGTGTTATAAAGATTAGCCCGATTCCCGCCTTACCGGGCACTATCACTTGCGATTCTTCGTCTTTGTGTGCTCGAAGATGCTCCGTCGAAATATAATTCCCAACGTCGATCATTAAGGTCTTCTAGGTTCATTATTTGTTCATCCGGCAAATCATCATTGAGAGGAGATTCTGCCGTGAAAGGGTGTCTTTGCGAGGAAGTCTGCTAAGACTTGTCCCTTTACGGCACGCGGAGGCACGAAAGTTATATCGAATTGTAATAATATCATTGACCATCCGGCAAGTCCGCCGGAAAGTGTTGGACGAGTCATCGAAGTATTGCAATGGATTAAACTTCGAAATCGAGTTGACCTTGTGAGAAAGCATGTAGTGCACGAGCTTTTGAGCGGCGAAGATCGGGGCCAAACAATGCTTTTCAATTGCGGGATATCTTACTTCCGTCGGAAGTAAACGATGGCTTAAGTAGTAAAGAGCATTTTCTTTACCCTCATCATTGACACAGGCTAACAGGGCTCCGAGAGAGTCGTCTAAAGCCGCGGTGTAAAGTATCGGCGGTCTACACGAGGCCGGGGCTGCTAAGACGGGAGGTGTCATTAAATATTGTTTAATGTCTTCGAAGGCCTTACGGCATTTCTCTTCGCAAATAAATTTGGCGTCCTTTTTAACTAGTGCCGAGAAAGGCTGACACCTACTCGACGGGTTTGAGATAAAGCGTCGAAGATATGCCAACTTCCCTTGAAAAGATCGTAGTTGTTTTAAGGTTTTGGGAGGCGGCATTTCTAAGATGGCTTTAATCTTCTCCGAGTCGATTTCAATTCCACGATGTCGGACAACGAATCCTAAGAATTTCCGGAGGTGACGCCGAAGGCGCATTTTAAGGGATTCATCTTAAGGTTAAATTGTCTTAATCATTTGAAAACAATTCTCAAATCATACAGGTGGTTTTCCTTTACTTTGCTTTTGATGACGAGATCGTCCACGTAGCATTCGACTTGATTGTGGATGAGATCATCAAAAATTCTTGTCATTGCTCTTTGGTAGGTTGCTCCTGCGTTCTTCAGTCCGAATGGCATCACTGTGTAGCAAAATACTCCGATAAGCTTTTCATCTTCTGGAGCCATTTTTATCTGGTTGTATCCTGAAGATCCATCCATGAACGAGAATATTTCATGTGTCGAAGCAATATCGATCATCAGTTCTGGAATAGGTAGAGGGAATTCATCTTTTGGACATGCCTTGTTTAAATCTACGAAGTCCACACAAATTCGATCCGACCATTCTTCTTTCGATCGGCACTACATTGGCTAGCCAAGTCGGGTATTGTTCTTCACGGACAAATTTAGTGTCTATTAGCTTTTTAACTTCGGCTATGACTTGTTGTTCGATTTCTAGACGCATTCTTACGGGACCTTGTCCGACTGGGACGAAGTAGGGTCCACTCCTAGCTTATGGTACCGCGACCTCCGGAGCTAATCCCGGCATTTCATCGTAGTTCCAAGCAAAACGAGTCCTTAAATTCCATTAATAACTTGATTATTTCTTCGGAGTCTTCTTTATTGAGTAAGGAGCTAACAAAGGTAGGTCTAGGCTCTTCGCTAGTACCTAAGTTAACTTCCAGTTAACTCATCTATTGTGGATTTAATTTCTTCTTCGAATTCGGTGGAGCGTCTCCAATTTGTAAATCTTCGAGTTCGTCTCGTAGTTTCCATGCGAGTTTTCATTGGACTTGCAAGTGACAACCAAGCAAAATTCGGTATCGTCAACCGACCCTACCGTGCCGAATCCGAGTCCATACTTTGAATTGGGAGGACGGCCGGAGTTATTCCATAACTTTTCAAAATGTTGTGATTGGCCTTTTGTCCATTGTCGAGGTAAGAAACCACGTTGAATTAAATTTTGAACACAGGGAGAGTACCACTCAAAAGGTAATTCCATTAATTCTGATGAAGTGACATCTTCGAATTGTACATTATTTTCAGTTTTGGAGGAAGAAGCACCACGGTAGAATTTGATTGGCTTTGCACCGTCACTACGTACCTCTTTGACCTCCATACCCTCGATCTTATTAGAATGGATCGGAGTTATGGTCATAGTATGTACGTAGTGGTTAATCTTCTCGTACATTGATTTGTATTCTTCGTTCTTTTCATCTTCGAGGGAGATCTTGTATTGCGGCTTCTTTCGACTTATTGTTGCTGCTTCTTGCTTGATTTCTTTTTCTTCTTCGGAACTATCTTCCCGATCAACATTGATGATCTGGTTTCCTACGTCCAATTGTCCTAGTGTCTCTACCACGGCCTCGTCCCCGGCCTCGACCTCGGATGCGAGTTGTGGAGAAACCTTCACCATCTCGCCGGAAGGGAGTGGTGGGTGATCGTTGGACTAGAACTTCGAGGTTCTTTGTTGTCTCGAACTTTCTTTGCTTCATTTGTTACGGTATCTCCTGGAGAAGATCGTCTTCTTTGGCGGTGCATAATAAGTGCATCTTCATGGATTCCAATCTCATGTACGGAGAATGGTTGTAAGTCGCCTTTGATGCCTTTGTTCCCCTCCATCGTAATACTTGATGCAGCGATGCGAGAGATGATGGTACCATCCTGTTTTCATGTATCCATGGTCGGCCCAAGTAGAGCGTTGAACGATGTTTCGAATCGATTATATGAAATTTTGCGGTTGTCTTTGCTAAATCACCGGTCTTCATCGAGCGGCGTTATTGATCCGAGGGCTCTTTCTCCTTTACGGTTGAATCCTCTTAATAACATTTTGTCGGCCTCGAGCTCACGAGCATCAATTTCGAAGTATGCTAGTGTTCGAAGACTCATTATATTGATTGATGCTCCCGGATCCACCAATACTGCGGAGAGCGTAAACTTCCCGATTGTAGCTGAAATGTACAACGGTCGGTTGTGATCTGCTGTCCCGAGTAGTAGGTCATTGTCCGTGAAGGTAACACCTCGCTGTTCTTTTAACGAGCAAACCTCATCTAAGGAATCTCCGGCCATTTGAGTTAAGCAAATTTCCGGATCAAGTAAGGCCTTGATCAGAGCTTCCCTCATCTCCTTTGATAAGATGAGAGCATCGTAAATGCTCAGTTTGGCCGGTAGTTTCCTAAGATGGGCTAGCACGTTGTAGTCCACTTTGTTTCCATGCGTCTCGGCTTCTTCTCGAACGGGTATGTCTTCCGCTGGGGTTGGTTCTTCTTGAACAACCACCTGCTTTCCTTTATCTTTTGGACCCATTCTCGGAGGTAGAACTCTTCCACTTCTCAAGTTGACTTCTGTAATTTCTTCTGAATCTAGTGTTGAGTTTGTTGGTGTTTCCTCTCGAATCGGAATGATCGGCTCTTCCGGATTATCTTCAAAATGCGAAGGCTCTAACTCTATCGTAACTTCGGAGCTCCTCGAAACTCACGGATAGAGCCGTTGCTTGTTGAGCTCTCGTAGCCTCCTTGATGGATGTCTTCTTCGTCATTTTGATCGTCGAGATCTTGTATGATTTGAGAATTGTTGTTGGTATCGAAATCGACGCCCGGATTGTCGCTAGTTACGTAATCGTTAGAAACGGTCAAAACGTAGCCAACGCCATCACCCTTATCATTATATGATCCCACCGAAGTGAGCGGATAATCATACAAAATCGGAGGTTCGAGGGATTTCTCCGCCGAATCGGAAACAACTATCCTAGGATAAGCAGCCCCTAGTCTAGCCTTAGGAGTCTCAGTCCCCTCTTCTTCGTCAATTTTCTTCTTCTCTTCGATTGTCTCCTGTCGAGGTGGTTCTTCTATCGCAGAGTGATAGTACCGGCTTAACGGGTCTCGAACTACGAATTGAAGCTCGCACCGAAGCGGTTCGGATGTTGTCTAAAATCTTCTTCGAAGATCTCGTCCGGGCGGTGGTCCATCCATTGTCGGTTGCATAGGGATCTATCGGAATGACGGGATCGGTTGAGATAACATTGACGGAACCTCCTTTTCGGGGTTCCTTCATGTACTCCTTCGGGATTGTTATATTTCCTTTCCGAAGGTTGTCGTTGAGCCAACTTTTAAAGGTAATACAATCTTCTATCTTGTGCCCAAGCATCCAGATGGTAGGGGCAAAAGTTGGGATCACCTTTCTTGTTGACTTCCTCCGGTCTTTTAGGCTCGGCAGTGGAAATCTGGAGTTTTCATTAAGCTACGGAACATCTTCGGTACCGCTTCATTTTTGAACGGATATTCTCGCTCGAAGCTCCCTCGATGTACGTTGCGGACGGGACGGTTGTTCATCTTCGCGGAGACGGCTGATAGCTGGATCGGGGTTGCTTGGTAATCTTGTTGTGGTTGCCGCGGCCGTTACGGTGGTATTTGCATCCGGTTGTTTGCCTTTGTCAGCTCGCTGCAACGACCCGGATTTCTTTTCGAAAGTCTTCACCGAAGCTTACGCTTGTCCGTCTTGTCGGCAAAACTTAATTGCTTCGCCTCTTCTTGCAAGATTCCGGCCTTGCTTAACAACTTCTCAAAAGTCTTAATAGTGAATCCCTTGAGGAGAAGTGCTATCGGACCGTGAATGCTTTTAAGCAAGATGCTGACTGCATGTTGTTCTTGCAGTTGTGGTTCACACTTCATACTTAAATTTCTCCATCGAAGTATGTAATCCACTAGAGTTTCATTCGGCCTTTGTTTCTCTACCACTAAATCACTATAGTGATGTGGTGTCGAGCTCCCGGCAAATCGCTTAATGAAGAGGCTCTCTAGCTGCGAGAATGTCTTCATCGAACCGTTAGGTGATTCGCATACCGGTCGAAGGCGATTCTCGACGGATCGCTGGCGAGCTCGTCGGAAGAGTAACGCATCGCTCCCGCCGGCATTGCAACAAGCGGCACGAAAGTGTGCAACATGCTGTCGGGGGTTCCCGGTTCCGTCGAAGGTCTTAAACAGAGGTGGTAGGAAGCCTTTTGGGTATTGGACAGCGTCGAATTCTTCCGGGTAAGGTCTACCCGTCCGAATGGATGTCCCGTTCTTCGATTGTGCTAAGGCTTCTCACACCTGCTGCTCTACCAAGTTCTTGATATCCTTTTCAGGGAACATACTTTGTGTTGTGTCCTTTTTTAGCTGGTCATCCCCATTGACGGATGTAATCTCCTTTCCTCCGTCTACGATGTGAATGACTTCTGGGGGTGTCTCTCTATGTGGTTGTACTTGACTACGGAGAGTGGCCGGAGCTACGGCCATCTCTTCCATCCTTTTCGCCATTTGAGCGATCGTGTCGTCTTTTTCTCGAAGCTGTCTCTTCATCGGTTCCGGCTCCTCTCTTCTGCGCAGTCGCGGGAGCACCTTGAGAAGCCGATGAAGCTCGTGTCTCAACCATGTTGATTTCTGCATATTCGTTGTCCATGAATTCCGATGAGTCGATCTCATCTCCGAACTTTTCTTCTCTTTCTTTTGCCAACCGTCGGATGTCGGTTCTCGGCTTTTCCATGGCATCTTCTAGCGGAGCTTTCGTGTATCTTTGCGGTTGTCATGCGATGGTTGCCGGGTCCCCCTTTCACGAGTCCCCTTTATCGCGAGTAGCACTTTCTTCGGATTCCGGCCTCCTGGCGAGACTTTCTCTCTCGGGGCTGCTTGTTTCGATCTCAAGTCGCCCCGTAGTGGGACGCCACACCATCCTTCTAGCGGCGAAGGTCTAGGACCGGATGGTGCACGTCGGCCAAATGCTCTGGAAGGTGGTATCCTCCCTAATCCGTAATCCCGATACTACGACGGGCGGGCTAGCCTTCATTCTCTTGCTTGGCTTTTCTATCATGATGGCGGGCTCTATTCGGGGCCCAAGACGGGATTTGGCTGGCACCCGCCCTATCCTTCATAGAATTTCCGACACGGGGCAGTTTTCCTTCCTTGCTAGCTTTTCTACCAAAGTTTGCAGTCGAGCAAACGGCGTAGTTCTAGTTCTTTTCTTGCGGCTATCGTTGTAGTATGCGGGCTGTGGTAATGTGGCAGCAATCTTTCGAACATTCTCCTCATCCTCTGCGGCGGAGAGGGGATGGAACCCGCTTCCTCCCAAAAGTGGTATGTAGTCGGGCGGTGGTGTATATTACGGTAACGGTGTATATTCGGCAACTGCGGAATTTCCTCCAGGAAAGCAATCTCGGCCAGCTACGGCCTCTCCGGCGATCCTTCTATTTCTATTTCTTCTTTGGGTCTTTGTCGGCGACGGAATCTTTGAGCTGGACCCGATTTCGAAGACGAAGGTCTTACGGGAAGATCCGTACCCTCCACGGTAACGGGTTTATCATAGTTACGGATTTCTTTCCCCTTTGATTTGGCGGAAGTCGGGGTAGGTGCGAAACAACTAGACCGAGTGGGGGTAGTGAGAACGGTCCTCCTGCGGAAGCGAGTACTCCTCCTAGTCGGGACCCTTTGCGGGGAGGAAACTCTTGGGTCGACCTAAGGTTGAACTCGAGCGGTGGTTCCTCGGCTTCGGATACCTTGTTTGTCGGTGCAAAGAGGGAGACGTCGGTGACCTTGACGTTCGTGTTTTCAAATCCTCGTCCAAATCGGATGACCCCATTGTCGGGCGGCTCATCCTTATAGACGGCGAAGTCCAGATCCGTTGGTGAAGGAGAAAATCGGTTTCGGGGCTTCCATTTCTGCAAGGTAGATTCTAGTTATCGAGTCCGAGTTATGCTTCTTTTCTTCGGGACGAAAAGAAAGGAATTGAAAAGAGTCCGAACTCATTCTTTGTTCATGTATTTATAAAAAAGAATCATTTGTTAAAAGAATCACTTATTAGAGGGTTTGTTTATTTAGAACGGAATGTTCAAAGGTGTAGAGAAGGTAAGGAATCCGATTCAAAAAGAAAAGAAAGTCTTAAGCAAGACTTCCCGAGCTCGAAGGATCACTCCTAAACTAACACCTATCGGGGGTCCACCCCACCTCGAAATGAGGTAAAAGGATCTCGGAACCTCTCCGTTTAGGGGTGTCTAAACGGTGGCTCCTAAATCCGAGAGAATGTTGGCTATACTTGTTCAAGATAGAAATGAACATAGTATTCCAACGGAAAGAAGGGTAGTTTGATCCATTAGGGACATGGATACACTACCGATTTTTGAAAGCGAAATTATTTGATTATAATGGAGAGGGAATTTTCTCCACGTAGTCGCCGAAGTTGTCGACACTTATTTTTAGGTTGTGTTGTATTTTTAAAAGGGGTCGCCTTAACGAAGTTGTCGGCGAATTTAAATTTTAAATTTAATTTAAATATATATATATAATTTAGAAAGTAGTATTTGATTTTGAAAATAATTTTAAATATGAGATTAAACCGATCTCACATCCCAAATAGTTTATATAAACGAGCACCGCACCACAAGCCGTGTATCTATCCCTAAGGATAGACACACTCGCTCGAGGGTGGGGCTCGATCAAATAAACTAGAAGTTTTGTGACATCCGTTTGGTCCGCAAACCAATTTTATAAGCCGAACAAATTCCCCGCTTAATATGAAAGTATTAAACAGGGTTTATATTACACAGGTTCTTTAAAATTCCCTATAAGGGCAAGCCCCTATAGTTAATTACATCTTAAGTGACGGGAATCACCTAAGAAAACTCTCGATAATAACCAATAATTCGCTCTCAAGAATTTCAAAGTTTAAGGTTTTCAAAGATTGAATTTTGGAATTTCAATAGGGAATGGATCAAATTTGGAACATTTTGTTTTGTGAATCCAAAGGAAGAAAGGTAGGAGAAATCACCGATTCGAAGTGAACTTCGGTAATTTCCGACTATCCTATTGTTTGGCTTGAATTTAGGAAAGTCCTAATGTTTATTTAGTATTTCAATCTTGCCAATTTTAATTAATTAGGGCTTATATTTGTATGATAAAATCAAACAAATAGCACTAGAAGATGTGAGGGTTTATTGTCGTATCGGACGACTACCTCGGAATCCTAAGACCGGTTAGGGCTTAATTTGCAATGCAAATGCCTAACGAAGAGTTGAGGATTTATGTTGCACTAGAGCAAGCTACCTCGAAGTCCTATGGCTTTGTTGTTTAATTCTAAGAAGGTTTCTTTGAAGTAGGTTCGAGTTTTGTTGATGACGATGGCCGTGCTGCCCACCATGCTCCAAGCTCCTTGTTGTTGCGGAGGTTTAGTTTTAGAAATCATAAATCGGGGGATGAGAAAAGTGTTTTGGTTTAGAGAAGTCTTAATTTTCCAAGTGTTCTTGTATTTTGATTAAAACAAATCTTAAAGTTGATTATAACGACACCGGTTAAGATCCCACGGTTCCATCCTTCGGCATCATTATTTTTATCGGATTCACTTAGTCAGGATGAATTTGCTAAACTCAATCGAATGAGTTCCACACTTTCATTTAGACCGTGGGAAATCCCGTTAGCAACACGTAGGTTACATCATCCGAGGTATTCCCGATCATCCAACGGGACGTTTTAATTTAGTTGCAATTGTAGTTTTGTGTTACGTTTGTGATTAAATTTTGAGTTGTTTTATATTTTGAAATGTTGTGGCGGTGAATTTTATCTTGCAATGACTTTTAACTTAGTTTTGGTTTCAGTTTTAGGGACAATCCTAAAGGTGTGGGTTTTCATGCAACAGTTGTCTTATCATGCAAAAAAAAATAAATGCATTTGCAATAAAGTAAGTTGCAAGAAGGTAAATTGCGAGAAAGTAAATTGCAAGAGAGTGAATCGCAATAAAATAAAAGCGTACTCGGAGGGTCTTCCCGTCATCCCAAGCTGCACTTAAAACACAATTAGAATATTTAAGCAAGTTCCTAGGTAAAGCTAAGGGAAAGGTTATGGTTTTCTACCAAATTCCTAATCCTATAGCTAGTCATCTCCTATGACGTCTAGGTTCTTTGTGTTTTTGTTTGAAAACGATTTTTTTCATCAAAGAACAATTAAATTCAATTGTTCTTATAAATATCCTATCATATTGAGGAAGTGCTTAAGAAGAATCTTAAACATCTTTTCAATATTTCTAGGATTGTTTTAAGTCCAAATGAATTTAATTATATAAATGAATCAATCGTCCGAGGTTTTCAAGTTTTATTAACTTGCCCAGTGAATTAAGACATTTGAATATCCTATGAGTGAAGTAGCACATCATTTAATGTTTCATTTAGGAGTTATAATAATCAAAGCTTTCAAGGGTAAATTAGTATTCAAATGATTTGATTTAAGTTAAAGGGTTTAAATTTGGAATAGTGTTCAAGTTGCTTTATATTTAATTTCTTTTATGTCTTAGGTGATGTTATATTTAATTCAATTTAATTTAATTGAGTTTTAATTTAATTTAATTTAATTTAATTTGATTTGATGTTTAATTAATTTCATTTGATTTAATTTAATTTAATTATTTAATTTAATTTAATTTAATTTAATTTAATTTAATTTAATTATTTAATTTAATTTAATTTAATTTAATTTTATTTAATTTAATTTCAATTTAGTTTAATTTAATTTAATTTTATTTAATTTAATTTTAATTTAATTTAATTTAATTTAATTTAATTTTAATTTAGTTTAATTTAATTTAATTTTATTTAATTTAATTTGATTTAATTTTAATTTCATTTTAATTTACTTTATTTTTAATTTTAATTGAAATTTTAAAAGAGTTTAATAATTCAATTAAGTCTTTTAATGTTTTACATTTGAGTTATCATTTTAATTAAGAATTGAGTATTAATGATATAATTAGTTTAGGGATTTTTAAATTAAAGAATAAATCTCTTCCTAATAAATATCCCTTATTTTAATAATTCCGATTTTATTATTCTTCCAAATTTAATCTATTATTTAATTAAAGTTTAATCATTTTAAAAAAATTGTTTAATGAGTTTCTACCCTTTAATTATTTAAATTTCAATCATCCAAATCAGATTAAGATCAAATATTTTACTTGTTGATTTTTTATTAAACCTAAAGTTTTAATTAAGGGTTAAAAGTTTAATTACCATTTTACCCCTTAAGCTTAATAATTTCATAACTCACTAAATTGAACCCAAATGAACTTGAAATTTTTATGTGACTTCACTCATATGTCAATAAAGACATGAGAGGAGAAAATGTGATTTTTCTGTATTTAATTTATTTATATAATTATTTTTGGTGGAAAATAGAGATTTTCAAGGAAAATTTGATAACATGACGAAAGGAAAGTTTCTGTCCTTAAGAAAATTAGGGGACATTCCTAATGACCAGAGAAGCACTTGGACCAATTTTGGTGATTTTTTGAATTATATTATTTTTATTATAATTATTTTGAGTTTTGGAGTGTTAATTAATTTAAAAATAAAATAAATGTTGAAAAATGGATTTTATATTTTTCAAAAATCTCTCTGATATCAAGGAAACCAGAGAAGCAAATTTTGCAATTTTCTGATTTTTCTATGATTTATTATAATTATTTTAGTGAAAATGCTAGAAAATATATTTTTTAATTTTAAAATTACCTTAAAACTTTAAAATTCAATATCTCACTAAATAGACCTAAGAAAAATGTGGGATTTGTTCCTAAGTGATTAAAATTCAAAAAGTGACATCTTGGTAAATTTTATTATTTTTGTGATTTTTATTATTTTTTAATTATTAAAAATATTAAAATATTATTAAAAATCAACTTTTTCAGAAAATTGAAATTTTAATTTTCTTAGATTCCCTGATATCAGAGAGGCTCCAAAACCAATTTGGTGAATTTTTTAAAAGTATTTTAAAAGTTATGAATTTTTAAAGTTTAAAATGGCTAAGTGACTTAATCAACCCAATTAGTGGGGCTAACCAAGTCCAATTGACCTCAAATTTTTATGGTGGATTCCTCTGATCCTAAAGGTCAGTGGAGAATTGATTTCAAGTCAATTTGATGCCTGGTTAACTCTAATTAATTAAAGACCTACTTTGGGTGTTTAAGCCAATTAGGGTTGTTTTGAATGAACTAAGCCAAAATCTATTTTTCACAGGGTTCTCTGGTCATAAGGAACATCACCAAATTTTCCTAGAATTTATTTCACAACATGCTATTTACTGGAATTAAAATACTCAAAACAGTGACCTGAACTTGAAAAATCAAGAACTCTTCATAGGGATGGCCTCGACTTTGGAAAATTCGGGGAATGTTCCCAAATTCAGAGGCTTCAAAAGCCCTATGGTCTCATGCCATGGTGAATTGTATGCATGCATGGAGAATTAAAACAATGCAGAGAGTAAATAAATTATAAAAAATAAAATATTTGATGAAATTAAGTGATTTCTTTTCCACATTATTCTCCTCTCTTCACCGAGCAAGAGGGTATTTTTATTTTATTTTTCTGATTTTTCTACACAGAGATATGAATTTTTGAAGTTTAGAGAATTAAATAAATCAGAAAATCCCTAATTTTCTACTTATCCGAGTCAGCGCCAGCGCATCCTCGGCAGCTCCGAAAGGCCACGCGGCGCGCTCCCATTCGACGCCGCCACTTGAGTCAGCAGCTCGGGCCCTGCGGTTCTCGTACCGTCTCCTGGTACGACGCCATCTGAGCCGTCCGTCCGCGCGTGTATTGAATGGACGACATCCGTTCATCGTCCCCAAGTGTTCTCACCCGAGAGCCGTCCACACTAAATCCCTAAGATCTCACTCGATTCTCAATGGATTTTTACGTTCTTATACTCTATGGATTCGTCTTGGAGAGACGAACACATCTATACGGCTAACATGCATTGAAACTAAGGCATTTGAAATGGAGAATCTCCAGAAGCTCGGGATGGAAAGTTAGCTCATACCTTGGCTCAGAGAAGTGTGGCTTCAATCTGAGAGTTGTTGCACCTTCGATTGGGTCCCAGCAAGCTCCAGATGAAGTCTCTCGGTCCAGTGAATTGTCTAGATATGATTTCGACCAAGCCCGATCACAAAGCTTGGAGGCTGGAGCAACCGGGTGGCTCTGGAGATGGGGCTTTTGATGGTGGACACCTTCCCTTGGTCCAGTGAAGGTGTAGAGCCAATTAATTTGGGAATTGGCTCACCGTGGAGAAGTGTCCTGGTTTTGGGTGGAATTTCAACTCGAAATTGAGCTTACGAGAGGAGAAATGGCAGGGGAATTTCACCTGGGGATCAAGTGCTCTAAGGGTGTAGGAGGGTCCGGAACAATTTTGGCGAGTTTTGGCAAGGTTTATGCTTCTCTCCTTCTCATGGCCGAGAGGGGTGGAGTTTAAATAGAGCTGGTGCGGGGGCCTCCCGTGGGGAGTTAGGGCTTGGGATCGACTGCTCTGCGTGAGGAGAAGAACGACCATGGTGACCACTAGGCAAGGGGCAGCTCGACAAGTGAGAATTTCAATGTTGGCTCACATGTGAGCTCTCGGCCATGGTGTTTTCCGGCGGCTCTGGTGGCCGGCCGGCCGAGCATGGGTCACCCTCAAGGTCGGGTGGGTCGGGGCTGGAGGTTTGTGCAATCAATCGGCCATGGACATGTGTAAAGGCTTTGATCCAAAGTAGAATGGGGCATGGCTAGTTTTGAGTCTAAATGGGTCAATCCACCCATTTGGGCTTGGTGCACCCTTCAAGGTGGCTTTGGATGCTGTGGGGGATCAAAGGGATCAGCTGGTTTGGCATGGAGAAGTCTCCATCCAAATATATTTGGATTAAATTTAAGTTTAGGTGAAACATGATTAAGGCTAATGAGCTTTAGGGATTAAGGAAAGCCCCCCTCTTCTTACCCAATATGGCATGGTGGAGTGTCCAAAGCTCTCATGGCTCGCATGTGGCTCATGCATGGCTTCATGGCTCACCTTTGGCTTGGCAAAAAGTTTGGTCAATTTCATAAAAAAGGATTTTAAGGATTTTGGATAATTTGGTGGAAATTTGGATGAAGCTTCATTTAGAAATATTTGATCATTGGTTTAGGACTTAGGGATGATTTTAATTGAAAGTATGATGAGGGGAAATGTCATATGGGCTTTGGAAGAATTTTTGGGGTTTTGGATTTGGTGGAAGTGGGCTTTTAAAATGGTTTAAGGAATGGGCCCTTAAGTTTAAAAATGAATTTATGGATGGGAATTTTGTAAAGAGGTTGGGCCAAATAATTGTTGGGTTTAGCTCATGGATGTGTCATGAGTGATTTGAAACAAATTGGGGGTGATTTGGATTTGAATTGGGTTGAATTTGGGTTAGGTTTGGGTTTAGGTCAAAAATGGGCCTTTTGACCTTGGGTTGAGTTTGAGTGGGACTTGGGTCTAAATTTTGGGCAAATCATGCTAGGGTTTTGTTTGTGGGGATGTTAAGGAGGATTTAGAAAAGGTTTGAGGTTAATTGGAGTTGAATTGGGTGAGTTTGGGTTAAGTTTGGGTCATGGGTCCAAATTGGGCTTTAAGGCCAAAAGTGAGATTGGATCCAAATGTCAATCAAATTGGACTTGGATTTGGTTTAGATTGGTATTGGGAATGTTGAATTGAAGTTTAGAATTGAATTGGACCAGAATTTGGGTCAATTGGATAGGTTTGGTTTGACATTGGGTTCACTTTGGGTTAAAATGGGTGAAATTGGGGGTTTTGACAAAAGTAGGGTAAATTGACAAAATTGGCCCATGGTGTAGTTGGACAAAATGAAATTGGGAATATTTAGGATTTTCTGGAATTTTCTGGGAATTTTCTGAATTTTTGGATTTTTAGGCCAAGAAGGGTATTTTGGGTATTTGGAGGGTATTGGGAGGTATTTTTGGAATCTTTGGTATTTTTGGGTATGGATGATCAATTTGAGTGATGTGGAGATGTTTGGGATTGATTTTGGAAAATTTTGGGTAATTTGGAAATTTTGCAAAAATTTGGGTAACTTCGAGGGTTTTGGGTAGGTTTAGTAGGTGTAGGGTCCCGGGGTCAAAAACTGAAAATTTGGGAAATTAAAGATTGGGTGAATCTAGGTGGAAAGAAATCATTTTGGTTGAGCCATGAAGCCATTTCAAGCCCATATGAGCCATGAAAAGACTCATTTGAGGCATTCACTATGTTGTTCCTAACCCTCTTGCCGAGGGCTTAGGGGTTAAGGACCATCCATGTGAATCACCTACATGAGTCGGGAGGTTAAGTTGGGTATGGGTGTGGTTTTAGGAAGTGTGTTGAAATGTAGTGTGTAAGTGTAGTGTAAGTCAGCCCCTTCACTGGACCGGGCCACCTGTGAGCAGTCCTAAGGCCAAAGAGTCCTACAGGAACTCATCCTTTAAACTTCCACATTTGATTTCAACCCTCTAGGTGATTAGGGGTCTATAGTCAAGTTTGTGGAGTTTGCAGGGAGTTTAGAAGTGGTTTAAATTTCTAAAAGGTGGGTCCCAATTCTAGTCCTCTAAGATAGTCAAAGGAAAAGCCTAAGGCTAGATCCTAAGCACTAAAAAGAAGAAGGGAAGACCTCATCAAAAATGAGGTCAACAGGTTCAATTGCCAGAAGTTATGCTTATAATTTTTGAAAATATAATAATTGAGAACAAATAAGAGTTAATATTTTTCTTCCCCTCAAACTTAAATTTTAAAATATTTTGCAATTAATTCCATAAAATGTAGTAGGAACAAAAAGTAAAGATTGAATATACTTACTTCTACAACATCCTATCAAATTCATATCATACATAATCAGGATAGAATGACTGTAGGAAAAAGTAAATCTAGCCTAAAACATGCTTGTAATAAAATTATACTAAAAGGAAGTATTTTCACTTTAAAATTTTACTTTTCTTCCCACCCCCAAACTTAATTTTTAACATATAAAGCATTCAGTACAGAAAATATAAGTAGGAAGAAAACAATTTAGAAATTCTATTTACCACAAATGTCTATCAAAACCATTTCCAAGTATTCATTATAATAGAACAATATGCAGCAGAAAGTAAATCTAAACTAATCATGCCAGAATGAAATTAACTAAACTAAAGTCTAACTAGCGTAGCATGTATCAGCATGGGAATATAAAAATGTTCTTCAAGACCTAAATAAAGTTGTAACACAAACATAAACACACAATTCAAATACAATCACAAATGATAAATGTGGTCAATTCTTCCTTTGACTCATCGCATCTCACTAATTTACTTCTAATTTCTAACGGAATCACTACACTAGTAAATTAGGCACTTCAAAAGATTTTATAGATTATAATCCCAAGGATAAGATTACCCCTAATATATTGGCTCCTAGGTACCAATCTCAGGCATCACCTAATCCTTATATTTAAGCACCTCTAACAGTTATAAAGATAGTGTAAAATCATCCATATGGTATTCATCAAATAGGTTCATGACTCCTACCTAATGAAAGTAAAGTTGTAGAAAGGAAGTAACAAATTAAGATGAAACTATTACAGTTTAAATTCATGATATATCTTGTAAAACTTAAGTCTGGGTGAGACCCAAGTCATAGCTAACTCGTTGATCCAACTACTACAAGAGAAAAAGTCTAACCATAATATGAAGTTAAGGAATCACATCCCTCATGACACACAAAGATCAAATCAAACTACTAACAATCCAAACATCTACCAATCATCAATCAAGCTTGTCAAGTCATAATGACACATAAACATAAATTCAATCCACTCTAATGCAAACACCATACAACACTAACAATCATGACTCTCAAGCACACTAAATCAAAGCACACTGACAACTATGGGTTCCCTCCCATAAAGTGCTTGGTTTAACATCGTTAGCCCGACAAATGATTCCACCTGGATCAAAATTCTAATTAAGTAATCCTTGATCAATCGCCCAATCATTTTCAGATCCAGGGATTCCTATAAAACCCTCAAATTTTAATTTTTCATTTAGCTCTTCATTTTCAGTTTGATTTATGTCATAATTCCTCATATTTCTTTCTAGATCCAATATTCTTCTATTGATTTTCTCAATCAGCATATTAATATAATCCTTGAAATTTATAAGAAATGGATCTTTATAAGATACTTCAATATCTCCCAAATTTTGGATCAGATTCTCTTTAGATAATTCAGATTTGGATCAAATTCTTCTATGTCACTCTTATGATTCAATTTATCTTCCAATTCTTCCCCTTTATAATTATTAAATGATTGAGGATCTATCTTAGTTGAGGAAATAGGTTTTTCTAATTCTTTAGAAATTTCTTCCAATAGTCTTACAATATCCTTATCCTCTTTTATCAACTCCAAGTTCTTGTGAAATTTATCCTCAAATTCTCTTCCAAATCTTAGTTCAATAATTTTATCTTGTTCATCATTTAATTCAGGTTTCTCTTGTGATTGATTCGTGTCTAAATATATAAAAACTGGTTGTGTAGATGAATTACCTAAATAGATATACTTTAAAATTGTATGGGGTACATCTACCTTAAGTTCATGAGATTTTTCAACAAATGGAATTAAAAGTTTACTACTTTTAGTAGCGTTCATCATTTCACACCTCTCCTGAACATATATACAGTCTTCTTTAAGTAATGTTTTCGAATCATCATGAAAATCTATTTCAATCTCATCTTTTAACTTACTCTCAAAACTTTCTTGGAAATGGTCTTTACTAAGATAATCAATTTCATCCATCCAAAAACAATCATCATCTTTTCTTTCAGCTGGATATTTCATAGTTTTTAATACATCAAAAGTTACTTCTTGGTCATTAATTCTCATAGCCAACTTTCCTTTTTGCACATCTATCATAGCTTGTCCAGTAACAAGGAAAGGTCTCCCTAAAATAATTGAAATTTATTGAGAGCATAATTATTGATTATTATCTCGTTAACTTTGAAAATTTTTATCCAACTCATGTTGTCTAAGACTTTGAGGAAATAAAGGTGGTGGTTTTTCCAAACTGATTTTAGTTGGAGATATTAATTTTTCCAGATCCTTAGAAACATGTTCTTCGAGTCTTTTAGTTTCCTTTGTTTCTCTCACAACATCTTTCTCTTTTCTAACCATATCCTCTATATCTCTTCCACTTTTTAATTGGACAGCTTCTACTTGTTCATTAGTGTTCTCTTTAGGGTTGATCTCAGTGTTGCTAGGAAGTGTTTGTCGGCATATTTTTAGGTTGTGTGTTTTATTTTGAAAAGGGGGGTCGCCTAACAGAAATTATCGGCGAATTTTAGATTTTAAATTTGATTTAAATATATATATATATATATATAATTTAGAAAGTAGAATTTGATTTTGAAAATAATTTTAAGTTTGAAAATTTTAAGATATGAAATCAAACTGATTTCACATCCCAAATAGTTTATATAAACGAGCACCGCACCATAAATCGTGTATCTATCCCTAAGGATAGACACATCGCTCGATGGTGGGGCTTGATTAAATAAACTAAAAGATTTGTGACATCCGTTTGGTCTGCGAACCTATTTTATAAGCCGAAAAGTTCCCCTGCTTAATATAAAGGAATTAAGCAGGGTTTATATTACCTGGGTTCTTAAAATTCCCTATAAGGGCAAGCCCCTATAGTTAATTACATCTTAAGTGACGGAGATCACCTAAGAAAACTCTCAATAATAATCAATAATTCTTCTCTCAAGAATCTTAAAGTTTAAGTTTTCAAGGGATTGAATTTTGGAATTTCAATAGGGAATGGATCAAATTTGGAACATTTTATTTTGGGAATCCAAAGGAAGAAAGGTAGGAGAAATCACAGATTCAAAGCGAACTCAGTAATTTCTCGACTATCCTATTGTTTGGATTGAATTTAGGAAAGTCCTAATATTTATTTAATGTTTTGATCTTGCCAATTTTAATTAATTAGGACTTATATTCGTATGACATGATCATACAAATAGCCTCAAAGATGTGAGGGTTTATGTCGTATCGGACGACTACCTCGGAATCCTAAGACCGGTTAGGGCTTAATTTGCAATGCAAATGCCTAACAAAAGGTTGAGGATTTATGTTGCACTAGGTAGACTACCTAGAAGTCCTATGGCTTAGTTATTTAATTCTTAAGAAAGTTTTGCTGAAGTAGATTCAGTGTTTTGCTGATGACGATGGTCGTGCTGCCCACCATGCTCCAAGCTCCTTGTTGTTGCAGGGGTTTAGTTATAGAAAGGTGAAAATCAAGAGATGAGAAAAGTGTTTTGTTTTAGAGAAATTCTTAATTTCCAAGTGTTTTTTATGTTTTAATTAAAACAAATCTTAAAGTTGATTATAACAACACCGGTTAAGATCTCACGGTTCCATCCTTCCGACATCATTATTTTTATCGGATTCACTTAGTCCAGATGAATTTGCTAAACTCAACTAAATGAGTTCCACACTTTCATTTAGACCATGAGAAATCCCGTTAGCAACACGTAGGTTACATCATCCGAGGTATTCTCGATCATCCAACAAGACGTTTTAATTTAGTTGTAGTTGTAGTTTTGTATTCTGTTTGTGATTAAATTTTGAGTTGTTTTATATTTTGAAATGTTGTGGCGGTGAATTTTATCTTGTAATGACTTTTAATTTAGTTTTGGTTTCCGTTTTAGGGACTATCCTAAAAGTGTGGGTTTTCATGCAACAGTTGTTTATCATGTAAGAAAAGTAAGTGCGATGCGATTAAATAAATTGCAATAAGGTAAATTGCAATAAAATAAAAGCATACCTGGAGGGTCTTCCCGTCATCCCAAGCTGCACTTAAAACACAATTAGAATATTTAAGCATTTAAAGCAAGTCCCTAGGTAAAGCTAAGCGAAGGATTATGGTTTTCTACCAAGTTCCTAATCCTATACGCTAGTCATTTCCTATGACGTCTAGGTTCTTGTGTTTTGGTTTAAGGACGATTTTCTTCATCAAAGAACAATTAATTTCAATTGTTCTTATAAACATCCCATCATATCGAGGAAGTGCTTAAGACGAGTCTTAAACATCTTTTCAATATTTCTAGGATTATTTTTAAGTCCAAGAGAATTTAATTATACAAATGAATTAATCGTCCGAAATCAAGTTTTGTTGTTATCTTACTCAGTGAACTAGGACATTTGAATATCCTATGAGGGAAATAACATTTCACTTAACGTTCTATTTAGGAGTTATGACAACAAAAGCTTTCGAGGGCAAATTGATGTTCAAATGGTTTATGATTTAATTTCAGTTAATGGGTTTAAATTTGGAATAGTGTTCAAGTTGTTTTATTTTTGAATTTCTTGATGTCTTAGGTGATGTTATTTTTAATTCAATTTAACTTTAATTTAATTTAATTTAATTTAATATGATTTAATTTAATTTTATTTTATTTAATTTTATTTAATTTAATTTGATTTGATTTAATTTAATTTAATTTAATTTAATTTAATTTAATTTTTAATTTAATTTTATTTTTAATTTTAATTTAATATTTTATTTTTATTTTTTTTTATGTTTTAAAGATGATTTAATTTTAATTATTAGAGTATTAATTTAATTGAAATTTTAAAAGGATTTAATTTAAATAATTTAACTATAATTTAATTTAATGATTAAGTCTTTTAGTATTTTAAATCTTAAATTTGAATTATCATTTTAATTAGGAATTAAATATTATTGAGATGATTAATTTAGGGATTCTTAAATTAAAGAACAAATCTCTTCCTAATAATATCCCTATTTTAATAATTCCAATTTTATTATTCTTCCAAATTTAATCAATTATTTAATTAAGGTTTATTTCAATTATTTTTAAATTTTTTAATAGGTTTCTACCCTTATTATTCAAATTTCAATCATCCAAATCAGATTAGGATCAAATACTTTACTCTTTAATTTTATTAAGCCTAAAGTTTTAATTAAAGGTTAAAATTTTAATTACCATTTTGCCCTTCAAGCTTAATAATTTCATAACTCACTAAATTAAGCTTAAATGAATTTGAAATTTTTATGCGACTTCACTCATATGTCAATAAAGGCATGAGAGGAGAAAGTGTGATTTTTCTGTATTTAATTTATTTATGTAATTATTTTGGTGGAAAATAGAGATTTCCAAGGAAAATTTAATAATATGACCAAGGGATAGTTTCTGTCCTTAAGAAAATTATGGGACATTCTTAATGACCAGAGGATCACTTGGACCAATTTTGGTGATTTTTTGACTTACATTCTTTTTATTATAATACATTCTTTTTATTATAATTATTTTGAGTTTTGGAGTATTAATTAATTTAAAAATAAAATAAAGGTTGAAACATGAATTTTATATTTTTCAAAAATCTCTCTGATATCAAGGAAATCAGAGAATCAATTTTTATAATTTTCTGATTTTTCTTTGATTTATTAGAATTATTTTAGTGGAAATACTAAAAATATACATTTTTTTAATTTTAAAATTACCTTAGGGCTTTAAAATTTAATATCTCATTAAAGAGACTTAAGAAAAATATGGGGTTTGTTCCTAAGTGATTAAAATTCAAAATGTGACATTTTGGTGAATTTTATTATTTTTGTGATTTTTATTATTTTTTAATTATTAAAATATTAAAATAATGTAAGAAAATCAACTTTTTTAAAAAATTACAATTTTATTTTTCTTAAATTCCCCTGATATCAGAGAGGCTCCAAATGAATTTTTGAAAAGTATTTTGAAAGTTATGAATTTTTAAAGTTTAAATTAGCTAAATAGTTTAATCAACCCATTTGGTGGGGCTAACCAAGTCCAATTGACTTCAAATTTTTATGGTGGGTTCCTTTGATCCTAAAGGTCAGTGGAGAATTGATTTCAAGTCAATTTGATGTATGATTAGCTCTAATTAATTAAGGACCTATTTTGAGTGCTTAAGCCAATTAAGGTTATTCCAAGTGGATTAATTCAAAACCTATTTTTCCTAGGTTCCTCTGATCATAATAAACATCACCAAATTTTCCTAGAATTTATTTCACAATATGCTAATTATTGGAATTAAAATACTCAAACTAGCAACCTAGAGTTGAAAAATCAATAACTCTTCATAGGGATGGCCTCTAACTTTGGAAAATTCAGGGAATGTTCCCAAATTCAGAGGCTTCAAAAGCCCTATGGTCTCATGTCATGATGAATTGTATACATGCATGGAGAATTGAAAATGTGCAGAGAGTAAATAAATTATTAAAAATCAAATACTTAATGAAATTAAATGATTTCTTTTCCATATTATTCTCCTCTGTTCACTGAGCAAGAGGGTATTTTTATTTTATTTTTATGATTTTTCTACACAAAGTTATGCATTTTTCAAGTTCCGGTAATTAAATAAATAGGAAAATAGCCTAATTTCCTACTTATCCACGTGGCGCCCTGTCATCCTCCCACGTATCATCTCCTGGTCTGACGCCATTTGAGTCGTCCGTCCGCACGTGTATTGAATGAATGGCATCCGTTCATCGTCCCCAAGCCTCCTAGCCCAAGAACCGTCCGTCTTCTAGGCCTAAGATCTCACTCGATACTTGACCAAATTGAACGTTCTTATGCTCTATGGATTCGTCTCGAGAAGAAGAACACATCCATACGATTTATGTGGCATGAAATTGACTCAATAAAAATGGAGAATGTTCAGAAGCTCGGGAAGAAGAGTGAGGCCATACCTTTGCTCAGAGAAGTGTGGCTTCGATCTGAGGGTTGTGTCACCTTCGATTGCGTCCCAGCAAGCTCCAAATGAAGTCTCCTGGCCTGGTGAATTATCTAGGTAGGATTTCGACCATAGCCGATTACAAAGCTTGGAGTCTGGAACAGATGGGTGGCCTGGAGAGGGGGCTTTTCCTGGTGGACTTCTTCCCTTGGTCTGGTGAAGGTGTAGGATCAATCAATTTGGGGATTGGTCCACTGTAAAGAAGTGTCCTGGTTTTGTGCTGAAGTTTGAACTCAAAATTAAGCTCAGCTAGAGGGAATTGGGGCTGGAATCCAGTGGGAATCAAGTGCTCTATGTGTAGAGAGTGGTCTGGAATGATTTTGGCAGAGTTTCCTTAAGGTTGGTTCAGCACCTCTCCCATGGCCGAGAGAGGGGGTGTTTAAATAGGAGAGGCTGGAGGGCCTCTCAGGGGGAGTTAGGGACTGGGATCAGCTGCTCTTGGCAAGAGAAGAACAGCTGCAATGGCCACTGGGCATGGGGCAGCTCAGCAAGGGAGAATTTCAATGTTGGCTCACATATGAGCTCTCGGGTGTGGTGTTTTCCGGGGATCCAGGCGACTGGCCGGCAGGCATGGGTCACCCTCATGTTTAGGTGGGTCAAGGCTGGGGTTTAGTGTAGGCAATTGGGCTTTGCCATGTGTCAAAAGCTTGGATTAAGATGGCATGGGGGAAGGCCAATTTTGGCTTGATTTGGTCAAGTCCACCTTTTTGGCTTGGTTCACCCTTCAAGGTGGCTTGGGGTGATGTGAGGAGTCAAAGGAATCGACTGGTTCGACATGGAGAAGTCCTTATCCAAATATATTTGGATTAAATTTGGGTTAAGGGGAATCATGGTTAAGGCTAATGACTTTAGGAGATTAAGGAAAGAGTCTCCTCCTTTTGCCCAAAATGGCATGGTGACATGTAAAGAGGCTCTCATGGCTTCCATGTGGCTCATGCATGGCTTCATGGCTCATCTTTGGCTTGGGAAAAGTTAAGTCAATTTCATGAAATAGGGTTTTGTGAATTTTGGTACTTTAATGGGAATTGGCATATGGCTTGATTTGGATTTATTTTATCATGGATTTAGAACTTAGGAGATGGCTTTATCAAATGGGTGATGATAGAGGATTGTCATGTGGGCTTTGGGCCTATTGAAATTATTTTTGATGGGCTTTTAGAAAGGCTAAGGGAATGGGCCTTTAGGTTTAAGAATAAATTCATGGATGGGAATTTTGTAGAAGTTTGGGCCAAATAATTGTTGGGTTTGGTTTAGGGATATGTCATGAGTAATTTGAAATGAGTTTGGAGTGATTTGGATTTGAATGGGGTTGGATTTGGGCCTCTTTGGTAAATGGACCAATGTAGGTCATATTAGGCTAACTTGGGCCAATGTTGGGCTAGGGTTGAAATTGATGTAAAATTAATGTTGGGAAATGTTTATGGGAGTGTTTCAAAGAGGTTTTGACTTTGGTTGGGTTTTGGTTTTGGGGTTTGGGCTTATTTGGGTTAGGTTTGGGTTTAGGTCAAAATTGGGCTTTTTGGCTTTGGGTTAAATTTGAGTGGGGTTTGGGTCTAAATTTTTGGTAAATCATGTTAGTGTTTTGTTTGTGGGGATGTTAAAGAAGGTTTAGAAAAGGTTTTGGGTTAATTGGAGTTGAATTGGGTTAGTTTGGGTTAGGTTTGGGTCATGGGTCCAAATTGGGCTTTAAGGTCAAAAGTGAAATTGGATTCAAATGTCAATCAAATTGGACTTGGGTTTGGTCTAGATTGGTGTTGAGAATGTTAAATTGAAGTTTAGAATTGAATTGGACCAGAATTTTGGTCAATTGGGTAGGTTTGGTTTGACATTGGGTTCACTTTGGGTTAAAATGGGTCAAATTGGGGGTTTTGACAAAAGTGGGGTAAATTGACAAAATTGTCCCATGGTGTAGTTGAACAAAATGAAATTGGGAATATTTGCGATTTTCTGGAATTTTCAAGGAATTTTCTGAATTTTTGGATTTTTTGGGTCAAGAGGGGTATTTTGGGTATTTGGAGGGTATTGGGAGGTATTTTTGGAATTTTTGGTATTTTTGGCTATGGATGATCAACTTGATTGGTGAGTAAATTTTCAAGGTTAATTTTGGGGAATTTTGGGTGATTTGGAAATTTTGAAAATTTTGGGTAATTTCAAGGGCTTTGGGTAAGCTAGGCGGGTGTAGGGTCCCGGGGGTCAAAAATTGAAAATTTGCAAAATTGAAGATTGAGTAATTGTAAGTGGAATGAAATCATTTTGGTTGAGCCATGAAGCCATATCAAGCCCACATGAGCCATGAAGGGACTCATTTGAGGCATCCACTATGTTGTTCCTAACCCTCTTAGCCAAGGGCTTAAGGGTTAAGGACCATCCATGTGAATCACCTTCATGAGTTAGGAGGTCACGTTGGGTATGGATGTGGTTTTAGGAGGTGTGTGAAAGTGTAGTGTACAAGTGGAAGGTGTGTGTAAGTCAGCCCTCACCAGACCAGGCCACCCAGGGCAGTCCTAAGGCCAAAGAGTCTTATAGGAACTCATCCTTTAAACTTCCACATTTGACTTCAACCCTCTAGGTGATTAGGGGTCTACAATCAAGTTTGTGGAGTTTGCAGGGAGTTAAGAAGTGGTTTGAATTTCTAGGTGGTGGGTCCCAATTCTAATCATCTAGGATAGTCAAAGGAAAAGCCTAAGGCTAGATCCTAAGTACTAAAAAGAAGAAGAGAAGACCTCATCGAAATTGAGGTCAACAGTGTTCCTTGGTGTCTATTGCTAAGTGAATTAGCAATTTCTCCCAATTGATTCTCTATGTTTCTAATCGTAGTATTTTGACTTTGCAACTGGTTTCCCATTTGCAATACCACTTCTTCAATAGACATCTTCTTATCCTCAAATTGTTGATCATTGTTAGAGTCTGGTGGATATGAAGGTCTATAGTTTGTGTTCCCCTGATTATTCCAACTTCCATTATGATTTGCATGATTACTTTCCCATTTTAGGTTTTCACCATTAGTAGTATGATTCCAGTTAAATTTAGGATGGTTCTCCCAATCTGGGTTGTAAAAGTTAGAGTACGGGTTGTTTATGGTATTTAAAGTCTCATATGATAATTTAGAATCAATTATAGGCCCTAATGAACTTTCCTCACTTACAGGAGTAAATTGAGGTTGGTTCATTCAAAATTGGTCCAACTTCCTTGATATTGCAGCAATCTGAGATGCAAGAATTGAAATCGTATCCGTATCATGAACTCTAGCTACATTTTCATGATTTACCCTTTCAGAGGGCCATTGAAATTCAATTGTAGCCATTTTTTCAATTAACAAATACGCTTCATCAAATGTTTTTGACATTAATGATCCACCAACGACAGCATCAATTATAGACCTAAGGGATCCTACTAACCCATTATAAAAAGTTTGAATGATTAACCAATCAGGTAGCGCATGGTGTGGACACTTTCTTAGGAGTTCCTTAAATCTTTCCCAGACTTCGTATATTGATTCCCCTTCATACTGACAAAATGAGATAATATCGTTTCTAATTTTATTAGTCCTTGAAGGTGGAAAATACTTAGCTAAGAATTTCTGACTTAACTCCTCTCAATTTTTAATAGAGCTAGGTGCTAATGAATATGACCACATTTTAGCCATATCCTTTGATGAGAAAGGAAAAAGCCTTAGTCTAACAACATCGTCTGACATACCGTTATAACGAAACATAGCAGAAATTTCTAAAAATTTTGATAAGTGTAAATAGGGATCCTCCAAAGGAGTTCCCCCAAACTGATTGTTCTGCACCAGTTGGATAATCTCAGGATTTATTTCAAACGAGTCAGCTTCTACGACAGGGTTTTATATACGAGAGTGAATTTCATCTGTCGCATGATTTACGTAATCCCTCAATGAATTATGATGATATTCCAAGTTATTATCTTGAAATTTTTCCATTTCTAGTTTTTCGAGTCCTTTCTGTATTTTTATTATATTTTTATTTTTTTCAAACTCAGGATCATAAGGCACAAGTCCTGCAGATCCTTTATTTCGCATATTTAACATAACAAAAAATACATTAAAAATAAAACAAATAAAACCAAAAATATATTCAACACAACAAAATATTTTCAAAAACACCATATTTTTCATATTAAAAAAATTTTTATTTTAAACACTTTTTCACACAACAAAACACTTTTCACACAAAACAGTTTTTACGACACTACAGTTTTCCGAGTCTAAGCCTAATTACTTCAACTAAAATTCTTCTAAAGTTCTGACTCGGGTTCGATCCCCGGCAACGGCGCCAAAAACTTGACCCGCACCCACAATTACGCAGTAAATTAACTTCCAAAAGATGGCCAAAAACTTGATCTGATTTATAAATAGCGACTAGTGTGCAAAATCTTAAATGATATAACAATTAGAAAATATTTTACACACTAGGGGTACTACGCAAGTATACGTATCGTTTCAAGTAATATAGAGTTTTCTTTAAAATCCCCAGTATCGATCCCACGAGGAGGTGAAGTAAGAAGTCTTTAATCAAATTCTAGTCTACTACTAATAGTCCTTAGTTTGGAATGTCTGTTAAAATTTTGTTTTGTCTAGCAACTATAACTAAATGCAAATAATAATTCTAAAGATAACCCTTTTTGGATGAGTTGGTTTGGAGAATTTTAAGATATTAAAAACTACTATTCTTATGTAACGAAATAGATAATGTATAGAAATGAAATGCATTTAATATTATATGTGCCAAATAGGAGCAATCCTATTCTTTACCCTTTGGTCCAGGCATAAAGAACATTTACTAATCATATGCTTGGTTACTGAATCTGCAGCTAGGCTGGGAGGATACCGGCTCTCACTTCGGAGCTCCCACGTTCCCCTCACCTGAGGGCTAACAATCTACACTTCAGCACCCAAACGATAGTACCGAATTGAGGATTTTAGCCTGTCACTCTAAAATTTCCTATTCTACGCCCGATTAATATTATTTCCTTATTTATTTGCATTCAATTCCCATGAACTTCACCATCCATGGAATTTGAATGTGGTTTCACTTTGTTGAGAATTACACTGCCCTTTCGGGTCGATGCAATTACAACGAATTTTAACACTACAATGGGCCCTTATTGCAATGTAAATGAAGTGCAAGTAAAAACCATCATATTTATAATTAAAACATCTTTTATCATGCATCACAAAATCCTAAACATGATTTCCACTCATTACAGAGGAAAAGTAAAATCAAAATAATGGCATAATCTTCTCATGCCGCTATTTCCAAAGAAGAAAAAGTAAGAGAGATACGTCACAAAGCGCGAAGAAAACACAACAGAAACTTCATGTAACCAAAGCAAATCCACTAAATAAATGTTTACAAAATTATAAGATAATGAAGAACAATACTTAGCTTTTTTCCCTTGAAAGAAAGATGAAGATCTCTCCCATAAAGTCTCCCGGCAATCCATGCAATGCTAGCGAAATCCCTTACAAATTCTCTCAAAATCTCCTCATCAATCTCTCCAAAAGGGTAGAAATCTACATTTCTTCTCTTAATCTAAGAATCATAAATATTCCTCAAGTTTTCCTCCACTTTTTTCCTCTAAAATTTCTCTCATTTCTAACATAAATTCGCCATTTTAAAGAGTATGGATGAAGTTTGAAGAGTTTCCATAAGCACCCCTTTGAAAAAGTGTCCAAATACGTCGAATTTAGGCCAAAAACCGCCAAAAGTCTGTCTAGAACCTTCCGGATGCCTTCGGTGGGTTCGAGCTCGATGTCGATGAGCTTTTCGGGAAATTTTCAGTGTTTTCTGGAAAATCTCACCATCAGCGAGATCGTGGCCGCCGTCGGCGAGCAGGCTCTGCGCAGCTCCACCATTTTGCTCCATTTTGCTCCGTTTTAGCTTTGATTCACCCTATTTCAGGTTCTTTGCGTTCGTAACAGATAGCCCTACAAAATAAGCATTAAAATAACATTTCCTTAAAGTGTAATCTCATTCAAAAATATACAAGAAGTGTAAAAGAGATTAAGCATCAAAAGACTTATCGAAAGGTGTCAGGGCAGAATTTCATTTCTTGCTCGTTTTTGCTCCAAATTGCACTGTTTTTGTTTCCTTTTGCTCCAATCACCATTTCTTGTACCTAAAACCCAAAAACATACAAAATACCTTCCTTTAAAGTGTAATATCATCAAAAATGAGTAAAATGATATAGTAAAAAGCGTATATATTTTAGGCGTGTCAATTATTCTGTTTCATTTGGATAATAGCAGGTTTAAGCTTAAATGAATTAGCAGCAACATCGGGATTTTGAATAGTTAAGTGAATTTCATCTGCTATTGGATTAGCATAATCTCTTAAAGGTCTTGGTATATTTTCATTTTGATTGTTTAGGTTGTTTGCCATTTTGTGAGGATTTATAGATTATTTTTGTTGTTTTTGATTTTTTCTAATAGTACGGTCTAATTCAGAATAGTAAGACGCTAAACCTATAAATCTGATACTACGCATGCAAACACAATAAACACAATAATAATAAATAGACACACACAATTATGACTTGCAATTCAAATATAAGATTTTAAATAGTACAAAATTAAATTTTAACACTTAGCATTCTTACCTTTTTTACCTTACCTCCCCGGCAACAACGCCAAAAACTTGGTGCAACTTTTTTAATTTACAAAAATTAATGAACTCAGATTTAGATTTATATAGTTATTTAGTCTGATAATGAGTCACATAATTAGTGCAAGTATACGTATCGCTCAAGTAATACAGGGCTCTAGTGGAGTCCTGGATATCAATCCTACAGGGAGGCTTTAATTTTATGGCGTAGCACAGAAATAACTAATCGAATCACAGCACAATTACAAGTGGTTTAATTCTTAAAGTAAAGATAAACAGATTCAGTTACTATTTCTACCAAAGCACGTTCTAGACTTTAGTAAATTAAACTAGCATAAGACTAAATTTATAACAAAGTTCAGTTGCAAGAAAGAGTCTTCCTCCTTTCCAATCATAATGTGATGATTATTGTGACATAGATCAGTGATGCAAATTTATTGTGCCAAATAGGAGCATTCATATTCTTTACCCATATTTCAGCGAATAAAGAATATTGGCTAATCCTAATTTTAGTCCCCAAATTTGTGGTTAGGCTGGGAGGATACTGGCTCTCACTCTAGAGCTCCCACTTCTCTTCACCTGAAGGCTAACTCTCACTTCAATTTCTAAACATTAGAACCAAATTGAGGATTTCAGCCTGTCACTCTGAAATCTCCAATTCTAAGCCCATTAAAGTATATTTCCCTATTTATTTGCACTCAATCCCCATGAACTACGTCTCTCATTCATGCACATTGATTGTGACCTTTACTTTTGTTGTGGAACTCATAATCCTTTCAGAACATATGTTTCTCAACAACTTTTAACAATTCAATTGGCCAGATCAAAAAGTAAATGAATTTCTAAGTGAAAAGGTCATCACAAATTCTCCATAATAAATCAACACATCATTTCCATTTCACAACATCAACACATCACATGAAAAGGAGAAAGACAAAGAAATCTACTCAAGACTCATGAGGAAAAGATGACAAAACATGGATTTTATATATAAAAACAATGTCATACAAATAGAGTAAAGTAAAGACAACTTATTTCAAACTCTTCCCCAAGCGAATCTCAAGGAATTCCTTTGACTCCTCTTCTTTCTTCACAAAAACAAAATTCTCTCTTTAGATGAGTAAGGAAGAAGAAATCTCTCACTTTCCCTCTCTTCTAAACTATATACTCTTCTCTTTCATTCTTCCCCCTCTCCAAACTTGGCTCCAAAAGTGTTTAAATTCAGCTAAAACTGAATTCCCAAGAGTTTCCTCAAGCAACCAATCAATATCCGACTAAATACATTGAATCTAGTTTCGATTCGGGATAGGGTGTTGTTCGGCGTTGTATAGGGTGCCATTTGGCGCAATATTCCACCAAACGGTCTTAACTCTCCATAAACTAGCACTGTCTGGCTCTGGTGACAGGGCCATTCGGCGCTAGTTCAATAAAACACAATTTTGTCCTTTTTCGCTCCAAATTTGCTCATTTTCGCTTTCTTTTGCTCTAAAGGCCAAAAATCATTGTACCTGCATGAAATCATAAAAAATACCTTTCTTTAAAGTTTAATATTATCAATAATAGGTATGAAATGAATAGTAAAAAGCTATCAAATTTTCAGTGGATCAATAACCAGTATATCCATCAAAAAAAAATTATTTATACCCAGCTAGTCTATCCAACATTTGATCTAAAAAGGGTAATGGAAAGTGATCTTTCCTTGCTATAAGATTTAATTTTCTATAATCAATACATATTCGTTATCATGTAAATTGTCCTGTCGGTATTAGTTCATTATGTTTATTAATAATTACAGGCACTCCTCCTTTCTTTAGAACACAATGTATTGGACTAACACATGCACTATCTAAAATAGGATAGATTATCCCAGCATCTAACTACTTTAAAATCTCATTCTTGATTATTTCTTTCATAATAGGATTTAATCTCCTTTAAGAATCAGCCCAAGGTTTTTAGTTTTTTTTCCATCATAATTCTATGCATACAAATTGAATGACTGGCTCCACTAATATCAACAATTGTCCATCTAAAGGCCTTCTTATATTTCTTCAAATTTTTCAATAAACACTCTTCTTCTTCTAAAGTAAGTTCAAGGAATTTTAAATGTTTCGGAAGTAATTTCAATTCAAGTTCAGAAGGTTTCTCAATTGATGGACAAAAAGATTTGTCTTTTTTCGTCATGTCCAAAAATTCAAAACTTTCTTGAACAAAATTTGAATTTTCTTCAAAAAATCATTAAAATGTTTTAATTCATCTTATTGCTCGTGCTCTAATTCTTTCATTTCAGATTTTTCTTCATAAGTTATTTTGAAATGACATTCACTAAGATATCTCATCACATCCATTCTGAAACGTTCATCATCTTTACCTTTTCCAGGATATTTAATTGATTTTGAAATATTAAAAGTAACTATTTGATCATTGACAGGCATAGTTAATTCCACTTTTTGTATATCTGTCATTGCACTTCTTATAGCTAGGAAAGGTCTCCCCAAAATGATAGGTATCTCTTTATCTTCCTCCATATCTAGCACAATGAAATCAATAGGAAAGATAAATCGATCCATTTTTACAGACACATCTTCCACAAGTCCCTTGGGATATGTTATAGAACGATCCACTAATTGCAAAGTTACAAATTTATAGGATATTTCTCCTAATCCCAGTCATTAAATATAGATAATGACATAAGGTTAATGCTTGCACCTATATCACATAAAGCTTTCCCAAATAATCTGTCTCAAATTGTACATGGAATTGTGAAGCTTCTAGGATCTTTAAGCTTTTTAGGAAGTTTTTTCTGAATAATAGCACTGCACTCCTCACAAAATGTAACTGTCTCATTATCTTCAAACTTCATTTTTCTGTTAAGAATATCCTACATAAACTTCACATGGCTTGGCATTTGTTCTAAGGCTTTAGCAAAAAGAATATAAATTGTAAGCTTTTTAAAGATTTCCAGAAATTGAAATTTTTAATACAACTTTTGTTAACCAAGTCTCTGAGGAAATGGAGGTAGTGGTGGTTGTTCTAAATCAATTTCAAGTAGAGAAATAGGTCTCTCAAAACCTTTTGGAGCATCTTCTTTAGGTTTTTCAATTTCTTCTCTCTCTACTTCAATCTTTTTTTGCATTATACCTTCCAACTCTCTTCTACTTCTAAGTTGAACAGCCTTTACATGCTCTTTATTCTGGTCTTTTAGATTTACTTCTGTATTACTAAGAAGTATTCCATGGGTTCAATTACTTAATGAATTTGTAATTTATTCCAATTGATTCTCAATATTTATAATTGCAGCTCCTTGACTTTGTAACTGATTTCCCATTTGTAACACCACTTCTTCTATAGGACAATTTCATATCCTTAAATTGTAGATTTTTATTAAAACCTGGAAGATAAGTAGTTTATAATTACTATTACCTTGGCTATCCAAATCCCCAATGGTTTTACTTGGTTGTTCCCCCCCATTGCTGATTATTACCACTCGAATTGTTATTCCAACGAAAGTTAGGATGGCTTTTCCAACCTCGGTTATAGTAGTTAGAATATGGATTATTTTACTTATTATTTATAGCATTTAAAGTTTCTATTGATGTTTGAGAATCTACCATTTGGCCTAAGGAATTCTCTTCAATCATTGGAATTAATTGAGAAAAAAATCATTCCAAATTAGTCTATCTTCCTTGAAATTGTAGCAACTTAATTTGCTAAACATTGCAAAAGCATCAGATCTATGAATATTGGCTACCTTTTTTAGGATGTACCCTTTCAGAAGGCCATTGAAAACTATTAGTAGCCATTTCTTCAATTAAAGTATAAACTTTATGAAATCAATGAACCACCAGGAGCGACATCGATAATAGATCTAAGAGATCCAGCTAATCCATTATAAAAAGTTTGAATAATTAACCAATCTGACACATCATGGTGTGGACACTTTCTTAGGAGTTCTTTAAATCGTTCTGAAGCTTCATAAATTGATTCCCCTTTAAACTGACAAAAAGATGTAATATCATTTCTAAACTTCACAGTTTTTTTATGGTGAATAATATTTAGCAAGAAATTTCTGTGCTAAATCACCCCAAGTTCTGATAGATTCAGGTTCTAAGGAATTCAATCATATCATAGCCTTATCCTTAAGTGATAATGAAAAAAGCCTAAGTCTATTAGCATCATCAGAAACACAATCATATTTAAATGTAGCACACAATTCTAGAAAATTGGCAAGACGTAAATTTGGATCTTCAGTTGGTGCTCCCTCGAACTGATTATTTAATATAATTTGGATAATAGTAGGTTTAAGTTCAAATGAATTAGCAGCTACGGCAGGATTTTGAATACTACCATGAAGTTCTTCAACTGTAGGGTTCGCATAATCTCTTAGAGGTCTAAACTCTTGATGAATTTCAGCATTTTGATTATTTAGGATTGTCATTTCTTGATATTTTTGAATTTTTTAGTATTTTTAATTTTTAAATTTTTCAAATAGTTCGTTCTAATTCAGAATTGTAGGGCACTATTCCTTCAGAACCTAAAGACACATAAACTATTACGGCACAACATTGAAAATAAAATAAAATACACATAAACAAATAAAGTTTAAATAAAACTTTCTAAAAATAGAAATTCTGTTTTTGTAAAAATTCCTTTTAATTTTTTTTTTTTTAATTCAAATCCAATTCGAAATGATTCCCCGAAAACGACACCAAAAACTTCATCCCTTTCTGATATGTATACTTGTGGTCATATGATTTAATTATATTTATGATATAATAATTTAGTCTTCTTTTAATAAAGTTTCCTTCTTCATAATAGTGCCAAAAACTTGATTCTGATCCACATAAGAATTCAACATTTCTATTTAAATTTAGAGATTCTACCCAAGTATACGTATCATTATCAAGTAATATAAGACTTTCTGATTAAGCCCCAAAATACCAATCCCACGGGAAAATTCTTTGGATATTTAAAAATATTAATAAGGAATTATATCACAAAATATATTTAGAAAAAGAAACTTGAAAACTTTCAGATAACGGAAAACTTGAAATTGCAACTCCTTTTTATATTTTCTTATATTATGAAATAATGTAAACAATTAACTAATTATAATAAGATTTTTGTAAGATTAAAGAAGATGAAAATATATTTTTCCTTATCATGAATAAAGAATAAGTAGAGGAGTTTGAACAGCCCCACGCACTTTACATTAATTTAAAATTGTTTTTATTTGATAAAGATGTGTATAAAGATATTCAATAATCGCAGAGCTATCTTTCAACGCAAGTATACGTATCGTTCAAGTAATACAGGGCTTTAATGGAGTCCTGGATACCGATCTCATAGAGATAGTGCAGAAGCAATGGACTAGAATTATAGAAACTAATTTAGAATCACAACTTTGTAAATTGAATTGCCTATCTGTCACTAATATGCAATCATAAATAAGATAAAGTTTTAATAAACTAATTCTACTAATAAAGTGAAGTTCAAGTATATAAGCAAGAATCTTCTCCTTGTTAAGAAATTTAAGTGAATGGATAATTAAAATTAGTTTAAAAACGGTGTTGTGCCAAATAGGAGCATACCTATTCTTGACCCTTTGGTCTAAGCATAAAGAACATTGACTAATCCTATGCTTGATTACTGAATCTGCGGCTAGGCTGGGAGGATTCCGGCTATCACTTCAGAGCTCCTACGTTCCCCTCGCCTGAGGGCTAACATCTACACTTTAGCGCCCAAGCGATAGGACCGAATTGAGGATTTTAGTTTGTCACTCTAAAATCTGCAATTCTACTCCCGATAAATATTATTTCCCTATTTATTTGCACCCTACTTTCAAGTACTTTGACCTCCCAGAATCTCGGATGTAATCTTCACTATAGTTGTTAAACTCAACATATTTTAACTAATCAATTGGCCAAATTGAAATTAAATTAAGATTTAAGTGAAAAGATTATCACAACTTTTAAAATTCTCTTAGCATACTAATTTAAATTACCATTTCACAAAAATATCAAAATAAGGAGAAAGACATAAAACTATTCAGATTTCATGGAGAAGATACAACAAAACTTGGATTTCATATATAAAAATAAAGTTTAACAAAATAAAATAAGTAAATACAACTTATCTTGAATTCCTCCCCAAGCAAACTCCGTGAAGTTCTTCTGAATCTCTTCCTTTCTTTACAGCACGCAGAATTCTCCTTCGAAACGGCAAGGATGAAAAAATCTCTCACCTAAATTCTTTTCTTACAATCTCTCAAAGAATTCCTCACAAATATCACTAATTGAACTCGCTATCTAAAACTATAATGGAAACAAGAGACTAACTAACACTCTAGTGACAAACTATAGACTCGGTGGACTCACTGACAATAACAAACAACAACAATGGACACTAGTGGACTCCATTTTTGGCCCCAAATTGTTTCTTTCAAAGTGGTTGAAGAGTTTCCAAGAGTTTCCCAAGCATCCATTCAAAAATCATCCACATTCGATGCACCTCATGAGAGAACCGACTTTCCCGCCGTCGGCGGCCTCGAGCACGTCGTCGGCGGCCTCGAGCACGCTATCGTCGGCCTTCTAGAATACTTAGCCTTGGACTCTCTTTCATAAGGCCTGCTGTCAGTGTCCTCGATCTCGCTATCGGCGTCGTCGAACTCGCCGTCGACGCCCTACATCAAATTTTCTTCTTATTGGTCCTTTTTTGTTCTAAATTTGCTCCTTTTTGCATTTTTTAGCACCATTGTCGATAAATCAATATATCTGTAACAAATCATCAAAAATACCCTTCTTTAAAGTGCAATATTAACAAAATTATTATAAAATAGGCATGAAAATCTTAACATATTTTCAGTGGGTCAAAATTCTCGAAACTTAACTATTACTTGTCCTTAAATAATTTTTAGTACTACATAAAAATTATGATTCTTTGTGGTAAAGTTTTAATTTAGAAACACTATTTAAAATAATAATTGTGAAGCTCGTAAAAAGAATTAATGCGGGTAGCATTAAAATCAATAGAAAAACCTCTTACTTTGACAGGCTCGTCCTCAAGTTGAGTCGGATTTGCATATAACACTTTTACAACTTCTACAATAGCCTTGTTAGTAGAGTAACAGAAGTTCTCCTACATCCTTTCTTTAAAAATGTGTTCCACCTCTCCTTCAAGATTATCGAAAATTCAATCTTGAATACACTTCTTTCCTTGGAAGATTGAAGTGTATCTAGATTTGGCTTTAGCATTCATAAACCGAGTCTCGTCAATTTCTACTAGCCTCTTTTAATGTGGAGCCATTTTTTAATCTATAAAAATTACAAAAATCCAAACTAAATTCCAAAATAATAATACAAAGGCTTCCAAAGGTGACTTAAAGCAATCTAAATTAAGTTCCATGAATTCCTTCCAAGTCTTTTCTCCACATTTTTAATTTTTCTGAAATTCCTCAATGTGGAAGAAATTCATGGTGAAAATAAAAAATTTTTACATATGAGGGAAGCTCTTACCGAGGGAAGATGAAATTCAGTGTTAAAATGGGTTGAAATCGCTCCAAATCCAATATCTCTAGAGCCTAGGTCGAAATTTTTGATAAATAAGGGAAGAAGACGATGAACAGTGGCGGTTGACTGGTCAAAATCGCGGTTAAAAGGTATTTTTTGGATCTCGCCGTCGGCGGAGTCTTTCACGCTATCGGCGGGCTCATTTGAATTTAATTTCAATAGTCTCGGGAAATAAACGCCGTCGGCGGCCTCGAGCACATCGTCGGCGGCCTCGAGCTAGCCATCGGCGGCCTCGAGCGCACCATGGGTGAGATTCTTAAATTTTGATAATTTTTCAAATTTTTGTGATTTCGATCAATTTTAAGCCTCGTTGTCATCTTTTCAATCATTTTAAACATAAATTTTAAGTGATTAAGTGATGTATTAACACAAATAAACATACACACAACAAAACTTCACAATTATATATTAAATCCAAGTGTTACAATACACATTACATAATAAACAAGCCAGGTATTTTCTCAACCTAAATTCCTCAATTCAGCGTCACAATCCAAGCCACAATACTCTAAACACTGAAAACAAAACATTCCAAACATGATCTCAACTATGCTGAGATTAAAAAGCAAACAATCAAAATCAAACAAACAAACATAGTTCAAATCACGTTCAACATAAAGAAACATATAAAGTAAAGCAATTCTACAACTCTTCTGAATCAGTGCTAGTTTCTCCTTGTCGGCATATTTTTAGGTTTTTGTGTTGTATTTTTGAAAAGGGGTCGCCTATAGAAGTTGTCAGCGAATTTTTTAGATTTTAAATTTAATTTAAATATATATAAAATTTAGAAAGTAGTATTTGATTTTGAAAATAATTTTAAATTTGAAAATTATAAAATATGAAATCAAACTGATCTCACATCTCAAATAGTTTATATAAACGAGCACCGCATCACAACCCGTGTATCTATCCCGAAGAATAGACACACTGCTTGATGATGGGGCTCGATTAAATAAACTAGGAGATTTGTGACATCCTTTTGGTCTGTGAACCAATTTTATAAGCCGATAAGTTTCTCTGCTTAATACAAATAAATTAAGCAAGGTTTATATTACCTGGGTTCTTAAAGTTCCCTATAAGGGCAAGCCCCTATAGTTAATTACATCTTAAATGACGGGAATCATTAAGAAAACTCTCGATAATGATCAGTGATTTTGCTCTCAAGAATTTCAAAGTTTAAGGTTTTCAAAGGATTGGATTTTAGAAATTTCAATAGGGATCAGCTCAAATTTGGAACAAGTTTATTTTAAGAGTCCAAAGGAAGAGAAATAGAAGAAACTGAGGATCCAAGAAGAATCTTGGCAACTTCCTAAACTATCTTATTGTTTGGCTTCAATTTGAGAGTTTATTTAATGTTGCAATCCTGCCAATTTTATTTATTTAGGGCTTATATTTTTATGATATAATCACACAAATAGCCTCAAAGATGTGAGGGTTTATGTCGTACCAAACGACTACCTCGGAGTCCTAAGACCGGTTAGAGCTTAATTTGCATAACATGATTATGCAAATGCCTAATGAAGAGTTGAAGATTTATGTTGCACTAGGAAAACTACCTTGAAGTCCTATAGCTTGGTTATTTAATTCTAAGAATAGTTTAGCTGGTGTAGATCGGAGTTTTACTGATGACGATGGTCGTGCTGCCCACCATGCTCCAAGCTCCTTATTGTTGCAGAGGTTCAGTTTTAGAAGTCATAAATCAGGAGATGAGAGAAGTGTTTTGGTTTAGAGAAAATCATAAAATCCAAGTGTTTTTAATATTTTAATTAAAACAAATCTTAAAGTTGTTTAAACAGAACTGATTAAGATCCCACGGTTCCGTCATCCCGGCACCATTATTTTCAATGAATTCACTTAATCCACATGAATTTGTTAAACTCAACTGAATGAGTTCCACACTTTCATTTAGACCGTGGGAAATCTTGTTAGCAACACGGGGGTTACATCATCCGAGGTATTCCTGATCATTCAACGAGACGTTTTAATTTAGTTGCAATTGTAGTTTTGTTGTTCTGTTTGTGATTAAATTTTGAGTTGTTTTATATTTTGGAATATTGTGGCGGTGAATTTTATCTTGCAATGACTTTTAATTTAATTTTGGTTTCAGTTCAGGGACTATCCTAAAGGTTTTGGCTTTCATGCAACAGTCTTATTTATCATGCAAGAAAAATAAAGTACAGTGCATGTAAGTAAATTGCAATAAAATAAAAGCGTACCTGGAGGGTCTTCCCGTCATCCCAAGATGCACTTAAAACACATGTTAAGGCATTTAAATATTTCAACAAGTACCTAGGTAAAGCTAAGAGAAGGGTTTTGATTGTCTACCAGAATCCTAATCCTATTGTTAGTCATCTCCTATGACGTCTAGGTTCTTGTGTTTTGTTTAAGGATGATTTTCTTCATCAAAGAACAATTAAATTCAGTTGTTCTTCTAAAACATCCCGTCATATTGAGGAAGTGTTTAGGACGAGTCCTAAACATCTTTTCAATACTTCTGGGATTATTTTGAGTCCAAGTAAATTTAGTTGCACATATGAATTAATCATCCGTAAGTTCGGCTAAACTTTGTCTCTCGCTCGAGTGAACTCGGGTATTCGATTGCTCGATGAATGAAGTGACATCTCATTTAATGCTCTATTTAAGAGTTATAATAATTAAAGCCTTTAAGGGCAAGTTGGTTTGAGAATTTTAATCATTCTTAATTTAAAGTTCGAGTTAATGGTTTAAAGTGTTTTAATTTAATTATGAGGTTTTAATTAATAATTTTAAGTTTGGAATAGTGTTCAAATTATTTTAGATTTAATTTAAATCTTTACATTTTCAATTATCTTGGTATTTCAAATTGATGTTCATGTTTTAAATTTACTTAGATAGAAAGAGGTGTTGAAATTATTGATATGTTTTAATTTAACTCTTAATGATTTCATTTAGGTTTGTTTGTCAAATGATTTTTAATTTAATTTAATTTAATTTAATTTTAATTTTAATTTAAATTAATTTAATTTAATTTAATTTAATTTTAATTTAACTTTAATTTTAATTTAATTTTAATTTTAATTTAATTTTAATTTAATTTTAATTTAATTTTAATTTAATTAAATTTAATTTTAGTTTAATTTAAATTTAATTTAATTTAATTTAATTTAATTTTAATTTAATTTTAATTTTTATTTTAATTGTTAATTTTAGTTTAACTTTAATTTTAATTTAATTTAATTTAATTTTAGTTTTAATTTTAATTTTAATTTTTAATTTGGATTATTATTTTAATTTCTTAATCAAGAATTAAATATTGTTAAAGTGACTTATCTAGGGATTTTTAAATTAAAGAATAAATATCCTCTTAATAATATCCCTATTTTATTAATCTAAATTTTAAATATACTCTTTCCAAAATTTAAATTATTTAATTAATTAAAGTTTCATTTTGATATTTTCAAAGTGTTTAATGTGTTTCTACCCCTTAATTTCCCTAAGTGATTACTTCAAAGTGATTACTTCACCCGTGTTTCTAGGGATAAGATTCTACTTTAGAGGCCACCCTTCGAAACATCAGATCGCGTAATACTTCTTTAAATACCGTCCATTGATTGGAAGCATGGGTCGTTCTCCACGGCAATTCACAAGTTGGTAGGAACCTCCTGAGTAGACTGTCTCGACCACGAATGGCCCTTCCCATGTTGGTTCAAATTTACCATCTATCTTGCGATGTGCAAGAATAGGTCTTCTGAGAACCAAAACCAAGTCACCGACTTTGAAAGTTCTTGGGCGGACTAGTTTATCATGGGCCTGGATCATCTTGGCTTGATACAGTTCCAAATTCTGCTATGCGGAAAGTCTTTTCCCTTCCAAGCTTTCCAATTCTTCCAATCGTAGTCTGGCATTTTCTTCTGTAGTGATCTTTTCTGCAACTGCAATTCGGAGTGACGGAAGCTGAACTTCCAGGGGCAAGTCGGCCTCGGACCTCTACACCAAAGCGTAAGGCGTAGACTGAGTAGGAGTCCTAAACGTCGTCCTGTAGGCCCATAAGACTTCTAACAACTTCTCGTGCCAATTTCTCTTGTTGTCATACAAAGTTTTCTTTAAAATTTGAACGAGAGTTTTATTAAAATCCTCGGCCAAACCGTTTGTTCTTGGGTAGTAGATCGTTGAGTATCGCCAATCGATCTCGTGTCTTCTGACAAAATTGTTGATCTTTGTACTTTTGAATGCACACCCATTATCTGAAATGATCCTGCGCGGCACCCAAAAACGGTAAACGACTTGATTCTTGAAAAACTGTAGCACGTGGTGTGCCTTCACTTCTCTGAGTGGTATAGCTTCTGCCCATTTAGAAAAGTAGTCTGTAGCTGCAAGAATGAAGCGATGTCCTCTTGAAGAAGGTGGTTCTATCGGACCCACTATATATGTGCCCCAACACTCAAATGGCCACGATGCGATTGTCGGATGTAGCACATTTGGAGGTTGGTGTAGAACCACTCCGTGCACTTGGCACTGGTGACAACTTTTGGCGACCTTCATGCAATCGGTCATCATCGAGGGCCAGTAGTACCCTAGTCTTTTAATCTTCATTTTCATTTTCGGACCCGACTGATGAGCGCCACAAAGTCCTGAATGTACTTATTTAACGATTTCACGAGCCTCGGACCCGCTCAGGCACCTTAGCCACATCCGGTCAAAAGACCTTTTGTATAATGTATTGTTTATTAATGCGTAAGACAGAGTTCTTTTCTTGATTTGATGGGTTATTGACTTATCGTCTGGTAGGTTTTCTGTTTGCAAGTAATCTATTAATGGCTGCCACCAATCTTCTGTATTTTTTGTCACTACTGTAATTGTTTCTTCTGCTTTTCTTTCTGATATGTGTATTGTATCCATGTCGAGCTGTGATAGGACCTGTCGTCCTTGAACTAACACTTCAACTGACTCATCCTGCAAACAGGTAAATTCCTTTGCAAGGCGGGCTAGAGCATCGGCGAGAGCATTTTCTTTTTTGGGAATCTTGTAGATTGTTACGTTTGGAATTTGTTCCAACAATTTCATGGCGTACTGAAAGTACTGCTCGAGTCTTGGCTTTAAAATTTTGTACTGTCCGCCGACCTGTTGAATGATCAACTGAGAATCTCCATAGATGTTGATGTCCGTTATTCCCATCTGAATGGTTAATTCTAATCCGGTTATAAGGGCTTCGTATTCTGCCTCATTGTTTGTACATGGTTTTGTTAAGTAGTAGGAGTATTTTAACATCCCCCGCTCCGGTGTTATAAAGATTAGTCCGATTCCTGCCTTACCGGGCACTATCATTTACGATTCTTTGTCTTTCTGTGCTGAGGATGCACCATCGAAGTATAGTTCCCAACGTCGATCATCAGAGTCTTCTAGGCTCATTATCTGCTCGTCAGGCAAATCGTCGTCAAGAGTCTAATCCGCCGGTAAAGGGTTTGCTGCAAGGAAGTCTGCTAGAACTTGTTCCTTTACGGCGCGAAAAGGAACGAAAGTTATGTCAAATTGCAATATTATCATTGACCAACTGGCAAGTCTCCCAGAAAACGTCGGTCGGGTCATCAAGTATTGCAACGGATTAACTCTCGAAATAAGGTTGACCTTATGAGAAAGCATGTAATGTCTGAGCTTCTGTGTGGTGAAGATCAGGGCCAAGCAGTGCTTCTCAATAGGAGGATACTTTACTTTGGAATTAGACGACGGCTTCTGTAGTAGAGAGCGTTTTCTTTCTCCTCGTCATTGACCTGAGCTAGCAGGGCTTCAAGAGAGTCGTCTAAAGCCGCGGTATAAAGTATCAACGGTCTACCTGAAACTAGGGCTGCTAAGACAGGAGGTGTAATTAAATATTGCTTAACGTCCTTGAAAGCCCGCTGGCATTTCTCATCTCAAACAAATTTGGCATCCTTTTTAACTAATGCCGAGAAGGGCTGACACCAACCTGACAAGTTCGAGATAAAGTGTCGAAGATATGCCAAGTTCCCTTGAAAGGATCGTACTTGTTTCAAGGTTTTAGAATGTGGCATTTCTAAGATAGCTTTAATCTTTTCTGGATCGATTTCAATCCCGCGATGTCGGACAACAAATCCTAAGAATTTCCCTGAGGTGACGCCGAAAATGCATTTCAAGGGATTCATCTTAAGGTTGTATTGTCTTAGTCGCTCGAAAATAATTCTCAAATCATACAGGTGATCTTCCTTCAATTTACTTTTGATGACGACATCATCCACGTAGCACTCGACTTGGTTGTGAATGAGATCATCAAAAATCTTCGTCATCGCTCTTCGGTATGTTGCTCCTACGTTCTTTAGTTCGAGTGGCATTATTGTGTAACAATACACTTCAATCGACGTTCTGAAGGCTGTAAGCTTTTCATCTTCCGGTGCCATCTTTATCTAGTTGTATCCCGACGATCCATCCATAAATGAGAAGATTTCATGCGTCGAAGCGATGTCGATCATCAGTTCTGGAATTGGTAATGGGAATTCATCCTTTCGACATGATTTATTCAAATCTCTGAAATCCACGCAGATTCTGATCTGACCATTCTTCTTTCTGACCGGTACCACGTTGGCTAACCAAGTAGTGTATTGTTCTTCACGGATAAATTTAGCGTCTATTAGTTTCTTAACTTCGGCTATTACTTGTTGATCAATTTCTAGTCGCATTCTTCTGGGAGCTTGTCTGACTGGAACGGAAGTGGGATCTACTCCTAGCCTGTGAAATGCGACTTCTGGAGCTAATCCTGGCATTTCATCGAAACTCCAAGAAAAACAGTCCTTGAATTCTATTAGTAGCATGATTATGTCTTCGGAGTCTTCTTTATTAAGTAAGGAGCTAACAAATGTAGGCCTAGGTTCTTCGCTGGTACCTAAGTTAACTTCCGTTAACTCGTCTATTGTAGATTTGATTTCTTCTTCGAATTCTGGTGGAGTGTCTCCGATTGGTAGATCTTCGAGGTCTTCTGAAGCTTCTAAGCAGTCTTTATAGGTTCGCAAGTGACAACCAAGCAAAATCCCGTATCATCAACTGATCCTACTGTGTCGAATCCGAGACCATGTTTTGAATTGGAAGGCCGACCGGCATTATTCCATAATTTTTCAAAGTGTTGTGATCGGCCTTTTGTCCATTGTCGAGGTAAGACACCACGTTGAATTAAATTTTGAACACAGGGAGAGTACCACTCAAAAGGTAATTCCATTAATTCGCATGAAGTAACATCTTCACATTGTACATCTTTTTCAGTATTGGAAGAAGAAGCACCACGGTAAAACTTGATTGTTTTAGTACCACCACCATGCACTTCCCTGACCACCATACCCTCGATCTTATTAGAAAGGATCGGGGTCAGGGTCATAGTATGTACATAATGGTTAATCTTCTCGTACACTGATTTGTATTCTTCATTCCTGTCATCTTCGAGAGAGATCTTGAACTGGGGTTTCTTTTGACTTATTGTCGCTGCTTCTTTCTCAATTTCTTCTTCTTCTTCGAAACTATTCTCCTAATCAACATCGATGACCGGTTTCTTTTGTCCAACTGTTCCAACATTTCTTCCACGTCCTCGTCCCCGGCCTCGACCTCGGGTGCGAGTTCTGGAGAAATCTTCACCATCTCGCTGTAAGAGAGTGGTGAGTAACTGTTGGACTAGAACTTCAGGTTCTTCATCGTCTCGAATTTCTTTTGCTTCATTTGGTATGGTATTTCTAGAAAAAATTGTTTTCTTCGGATGCGCGTAGTAAGCTGCATCTTCATGAATTCCAATTTCGTGCACGGAGAACGGTTGCAAATCAGCTTTGATGCACTGTTCCCCTCCTTCATAATACTTTATGCACTGGTGCAGAGACGACGGTACCATTCGGTTTTCATGGATCCATGGCCGACCCAGTAGAGCATTGAACAATGTCTCAGAATCAATTATGTGGAATTTTGCAGTTGTCTTTGCTAAATCACCGGTCTTCATTAGTAGTGTTATTGATTCAAAAGCTCTTTCTCCTTTTTGATTGAAGCCTCTTAATAGCATCTTGTCTGCTTCAAGCTCGCGAGCTTCAATTTCCAAATATGCTAGCGTCCGAAGATTCATTATATTGATTGATGCTCCCGGATCAACCAACACTCTGGAGAGCGTAAAATTTCCAATAGTGACTGAAATGTATAACGGTCGGTTGTGATCAGCTGTTCCCAGTAATAGATCATTGTCCGTGAAGGTAACATGTCGTTGTTCTCTTAACGTGCAAACCTCGTCAAAGGAATCACAGGCCATTTGAGCTAAACAAATCTCTAGATCAAGTAAAGCCTTGATCAAAGCCTCCCTCATCTCCTTTGACAGAATCAGAGCATCGTATATGATTAGTTTGGCTGGTAGCTTCTTAAGATGGGCTAGCACGTTATAGTCCACTTTATTACCATGTTCCTCAGTTTCTTCCCGAATGGGCAGTTCCTCTGTTGGGGTTGGCTCTTCCTGAGCAACCATCTGCTTTCCTTTAATCTTTGGACCCATTCTCGGGGGTAGAACTTTTCCACTTCTTAGATTGACCTCTGTTATCTCTTCTAAATTTACCGGTGTCTCCTCTTGAATCGGAACAACTGGCTCTTCTGAAGTTGCTTCGGTGTCTGATGGTTCTAATTCTATCGTGATCGGAGCCCCTCGAAATTTACAAATGGACTCGTTCCTTGTCGAGCTTTCGTAGCCTCCTTTGTGAACATCTTCTTTGTCGTGGTCGTCAAGGATATGTATGATTTGAGAATCGTTATTTGTATTGGAATCGAGATCCGGATTAAGTTGGTTGTCGTTAGTTACGTAATCGTTAGAAACAGTCAAAACGTAGCTAACGCCATAACCCTTATCATTATAAGATCCTGCCGGAGCGAGCAGATAATCATACAGAGTCAGGAGTTCGAGGGATTTCTCCCCCGAATTAGAAACCATCCTAGGATAAGCAGCCCCTAGTCTACCCTTCAGAGCCTCGGTCTTCTTTTCTTCCACAATCTTCTCCTCCTTCTGGGGCGGTTCTTCAATCGCAAGTGATAGTGCCGGCTCGACAGGTTTCAAACTCTGAGTTGAAGCGCGTACCGAAGCGGCCTGGATGTGATCCAAAATTTTCTTTGATGATCTTGTCCAGACAGTACTCCATCCATCATCAGTCGTGTATGGGTTTATCGGAACAATGGGATCCGTGGAAATAACGTTGATGAAACCTCCTTTCTAAGGTTCCTTCATGAATTCCTTTGGAATCGTTATGTTCCCTCTCCGGAGATTGTCATCAATCCAACTCTTGAAAGTGATGCAATCCTCTATATTGTGTCCAAGCATCTGGTGGTAAGGACAATAGTTCGAATGATCTTTCTTATTGACTTCCTCCGGCTTCTTGGGCTCTGGCAGCTGAAAATCCGGTGTATTCATTAAGCTGCAGAACATCTTCGCTACTACTTCAGTTTTGAATAGATATTCTCTATTTAGAAGTTCTCTTAAGGTACGCGATGAACGAGGTGGTTGTTCATAATGCTGAGGCGACTGATAGCTCGGACGAGGTTGCTGATAACCCTGCTGGGGTTGCTGATAGCCCTGCTGAGGTTGCTGATAAGTTTGTTGCGGTGGTTGACAACTAGGTTGTGGCTGCTTTGACTGTATCTGAACCGGCTGTTTGCCCTTATCTACTGCCGCGACGATTCCAGATTTCTTTTTGAATGTTTTCACGGGCTTCTGCTTATCGTTTTTGTCCACGAAACTTAATTGCTTTACCTCTTCTTGAAAGCTCCCGACCTTGCAAAGCAACTTCTCGAAAGTCTTGATTGTAAATACTTTAAGGAGAAGTGATATCAGGCCATGGATACTTTTAAGTAGGATGCCCACCGCATGATGTTCTTGAAGTTGTGGTTCACACTTCATGCTTAAGTTTCTCCATCGAAGTATGTAATCTACTAAAGTCTCGTTCAGCTTCTGTTGCTCCACCACTAGATCACCAATAGTGATGTGGTGTTGAGCCCCAGCAAATCGTTTAATCAAAAGATTCTCTAGTTCTGAAAAGGTCTTTACTGAATCGTTCGACAATTCTGCGTACCAGTCGAAGGCAATCCCTGACAAACTGCTGATGAACTGACGTAAGAGTAAAGATTCACTTCCACCGGCATTGCAGCAACTAGCACAAAAATGTGTGACATGCTGTCGAGGGTTTCCCATCCCATCAAAAGTCTTAAATAGAGGTGGTACGAAGCCTTTCAGGTATTGGACTGCATCAAACTCTTCGGGGTAAGGTCTACCCGTCTGAATAGATGCTCCACTCTTAGATTATGCTAGGGCCTCTCGCACCTGCTGTTCTACCATGCTCTTAATGTCCTTTTCTGGAATTATGCTTTGTGTAGGATCTTTCTTTGGTTGTTCGTCTCCGTTGACGGATGTGATCTCTTTTCCTCCATTTGCAATATGGATAATTTCTTGGGGTGTCTCTTTCTGAGGTTGTACATGACTCTGGAGAGTGGCTAAGGAAGCAGCCATCTCTTCCATCCTCTTTGCCATCTGGGAAATTGTGTCATCTCTATCCCGAAGCTGTACCCTCATTACTTCCAATTCATCTCTCTCCGTAGCTGCTGGAGCACCTTGTGAAGCGGATGATGCTCGCGTCTCAACCATGTTGATCTCGGCATACTCCTCATCCATGAACTCTGATGAGTCAACTTCATCTCCTAGTTCTTCTTCTCTTTCTTTTGCTAATCGTCGGATGTCGGTCCTTAATTTGTCCATGGCATCCTCTAGTGGCCTTTTCCGCAAGGTCTCGCAGTTGTCTCGTGACGGTTGTTGAACTTCCTTTCTGAGAGTCCCCTTTATTGCAGTAGCACTCTCTTCTGATTCAAGTCTCCTTACGAGACTTTTCTTCTCAGGACATTGTTTTGGCCGTAGCTTACCAGTAGTAGGTCGTCATACCATCCTTCTTGCAGCCGGAAGCCTAGGACCGGATGATCCGCTCTGGCTATATGCCGGAAGGTGGTATCCTCCCTAATTTGTAGACCCGATACAACAACGAGTGAACTGGCTTTTATCTTCTTCTTTGGTTTCTCTGTGGCAGCAACGGGCTCTATTCGTGGTCCGAGGCGGGATTTAGCTGGCACCTGTCCCATCCTTCTTAAGATTTTTGACACAGGGCATCTTTCTTTCTTTGTCAATCTTTCTATCACAGCTTGCAGTCAATCAAATGGCATAGTCGTATCCCTTTTCCTTTTGTAATTGTTGTAGTACACAGGTCGGGTTAATGTAGCGGCGATCCTACGGATATCCTCTTCATCTGATGCAGCAGAGAGAGGGTGAAACCTGCTCCCTTCCAACAGAAGTATATACTCAGGCAGTTCTTCTCTTTCCTCAGGGATTTCATCGAGAAAAGCAACTTCAGCAGCTCTGGCTTTCTCGATCTTGGCGATCTTTCTGCTTCTATTTCTTCTTTGAGTCTGAGTTAGGGGTGCAATTCTCGAACTAGACCTAATCTCAAAAATAGATGGAATTGTAGCAAAATCTGTACCCTCCATGGTGACAGGCTCATTACAGACTTGGATTTCCTTCCCCTTTAGTTTGGCAGAAGTCGGGGTAGGTGCAGAGATGACTAGACCGGTGGGGGTAGAGACAATAGTCCTTCTACGAACAGTAGTACTTCTTTTAGCTGGAACCCTTTGCAGGGGAGGGAATTCTTGAGTCGATTTCAGGTTGAACTCAATCACGGGCTCTTCAGTTTCTGACACTGTCCATTAGTGTGAAGAGAGTGACATCAGCAAACTTGATATCTGTGTTGTCGAATCCTTGTCTGAAACGGATGATTCCATTGTCCGGCAGCTCATCCTTGTAAACAGCAAAGTCCATTCCATTGGTGAAGGAGAAGATTAACTTTGGGGCAGTCATTTTCTCGGCAGGCGATTCCGAATGTCGGTCCCGAATTATGCTTCCTTTTCGTCGTAAAGTTTAGGACAAAAAAGAAAGAGTCCAAACACATTTTCGTTTATCTTAGTGTATTTGTGATTTTTAAAAGAGATTGTTTATTAGTAGGTTCGTTTGTTAGAAACAAAACGATTGAAGGAAAAAGGTTATAGAAAAGGTAAAGGGTCCAATTTAGAATTGGAAAGGAAGAGAAAGTCTTATGCAAGACTTCTCGACTCGAAAGACCGCTCCTAAACTAACACCTATTGGGGGTCTACCCCACCTCAGAAAAGAGGAAAAAGGATCTAGGAACCTCTCTATTTAGGGGTGTCTAAACAGTGGCTCCTAAATCCAAGAGGAGTTTGTTATACTCGTTTAAGATAAAAATGAACGGGGTATCCTAACAGAAGAGTGGTAGTTTTGGTCCACTAGGGGTATGGACTCACTACCGATTTATGAAAGCAAAACCATCTAATCAAAATGGAGAGAGGAACTTTTCCCCAGCGAAGTCGCCAGAAGTTGTAGGCATATTTTTAGATTTGTGTGTTGTATTTTTGAAAAGGGGTCGCCTACAGAAGTTGTCGACGAATTTTTTAGATTTTAAATTTAATTTAAATATATATATAATTTAGAAAAGTATTTGATTTTGAAAATAATTTTAAATTTCAAAATTATAAGATATGAAATCAAACCGATCTTATATCCCAAATAGTTTATATAATCGAGCACCGCATCACGGACGATGCTGTATCTATCCCGAAGAATAGACACCATCGCTCGATGATGGGGCTCGATTAAATAAATTAGGAGATTTGTGACATCCGTTTGGTCCGCGAACCAATTTTATAAGTCTGACAAGTTCCCTCGCTTAAAACAAAGAAATTAAGCGGGGTTTATATTACCTCGGGTTCTTAAAGTTCCCTATAAGGGCAAGCCCCTATAGTTAATTACATCTTAAATGACGGGAATCATTTAAGAAAACTCTCGATAATGATCAGTGGTTTTTCTCTCAAGAATTTCAAAGTTTAAGGTTTTCAAAGGATTGGATTTTGGAAATTTCAATAGGGATCAGCTCAAATTTGGAACAAGTTTATTTTAAGAGTCCAAAGGAAGAGAAATAGAAGAAGCTGGGGATCCAAGAAGAATCTTGGCAACTTCCCAAACTATCATATTATTTGGCTTCAATTTGGGAGTTTGTTTAATTTTACAATCCTGCCAATTTTATTTATTTAGGTCTTATATTTGTATGATATAATCACACAAATAGCCTCGAAGATGTGAGGGTTTATGTCGTACCAAATGACTACCTCGGAGTCCTAAGACCGGTTAGAGCTTAATTTGCATAACATGATTATGCAAATGTCTAACGAAGAGTTGAGGATTTATGTTGCACTAGGCAAACTACCTCAAAGTCCTATAGCTTGGTTATTTAATTCTAAGAATGGTTTAGCTGGTGTAGATCTAAGTTTTGCTGATGACGATGGTCGTGCTGCCCACCATGCTCCGAGCTCCTTGTTGAGAGGTTCAGTTTTAGAAGTCATAAATCAGGAGTTGAGAGAAGTGTTTTGGTTTAGAGAAAATTTTAAAATCCAAATGTTTTTAATATTTTAATTAAAATAAATCTTAAAGTTGTTTAAACAGAACCGATTAAGATCTCACGGTTCCATCATTCTGTCACCGTTATTTTCATCGAATTCACTTAGTTTAGATGAATTTGCTAAACTCAACTGAATGAGTTCCACACTTTCATTTAGACCGTGGGAAATCCCGTTAGCAACACGTGGGTTACATCATCCGAGGTATTCCTGATCATTCAACGAGACGTTTTAATTTAGTTGTAATTGAAGTTTGTTGTTTTGTTTGTGATTAAATTTTGAGTTGTTTTATATTTTGGAAAGTTGTGGCGGTGAATTTAATCTTGTAATGACTTTAAATTTAGTTTTGGTTTCAGTTCAGGGACTATCCTAAAAGTTTTGGTTTTCATGCAACAGTCTTATTTATCATGCAAGAAAAGTAAAGTACAGTGCATGTAAGTAAATTGCAATAAAATAAAAGCGTACCTGGAGGGTCTTCCCATCATCCCAAGATGCACTTAAAACACATGTTAAGGCATTTAAATATTTCAACAAGTACCTGGGTAAAACTAAGGGAAGGGTTTTGGTTGTCTACCAGAATCCTAATCCTATTGCTAGTCATCTCCTATGACGTTTAGGTTCTTGTGTTTTGTTTAAGGATGATTTTCTTCATTAAAGAACAATTAAATTCAGTTGTTCTTCTAAAACATCCCGTCATATTGAGGAAGTTTTTAGGACGAGTCCTAAACATCTTTTCAATACTTCTGGGATTATTTTGAGTCCAAGTAAATTTAGTTGCACATATGAATTAATCATCCAGTAGTTCAGTTAAACTTTGTCTCTTGCTCAGTGAACTTGGGTATTTGATTGCCTGATGAATGAAGTGACATCTCATTTAATGCTCTATTTAAGAGTTATAATAATTAAAGCATTTAAGGGCAAGTTGGTTTATCGAGAATTTTAATCATTCTTAATTTAAAGTTTGAGTTAATGGTTTAAAGTGTTTTCATTTAATTATGAGGTTATAATTAATAATTTTAAGTTTGGAATATTGTTCAAATTATTTAGTTTTAATTTCAATCTTTACATTTTCAATTATCTTGGTATTTCGAATTGATGTTCATGTTTTAAATTTACTTAGATAGAAAGAGGTGTTGAAATTATTGATATGTTTTGATTTAACTCTTAATGATTTCATTTAGGTTTGTTTGTTAAATGATTTTTAATTTAATTTAATTTAATTTAATTTAATTTAAATTTAATTTAAATTTAATTTTATTTAATTTTATTTAATTTTAATTTAATTTTAATTTACCTTTAATTTTAATTTAATTTAATTTAATTTAATTTAATTTTAGTTTAATTTAAATTTAATTTAATTTAATTTTAATTTTATTTAATTTTATTTATTTTAATTTTAATTTTAATTTTAATTTTAATTTTATTTGTTAATTTTAGTTTAACTTTAATTTTAATTTAATTTTAATTTAATTTTAGTTTTAATTTTAGTTTTAATTGTTAATTTGGATTATTATTTTAATTTCTTAATCAAGAATTAAATATTGTTAAAGTGACTTATCTAGGGATTTTTAAATTAAAGAATAAATATCCTCTTAATAATATCTCTATTTTAATAATCCAAATTTTAAATATACTCTTTCCAAAATTTAAATTATTTAATTAATTAAAGTTTCATTTTGATATTTTCAAAGTGTTTAATGTGTTTCATAAGGCCTTAAGCGAGCCATCAGCGGCCTTCTAAAATACTTTTTCTTTGACTGTCTTTCATAAGGCCCACTGTCGGCGGTCTCGATCTCGCCGTCGGCGGGCTTCCTTGTAATATTTTTCTGAACTCTCGAGAAAAATCCGTCGTCGGCGCCGTCGAGCTCGCCGTTAGTGTCCTAGATCAAATTTTCTTCTTTGTGGTCCTTCTTGCTCCAAATTTGCTCCTTTTTGTATTTTTTCGCTCCATTGTCCATAAATCAGCATATCTGTAATAAATCATCAAAAATACCCTTCTTTAAAGTGCAATATCATCAAAATCAATATAAAATATGCATGAAAATCTGAACATATTTTCATTGGGTCAGAGTTCTGTTGTGGAAGTATTCAAAATGTGTTTTGTCAAATAGAATCAATCTTGTTCTTTACCTTACTAGTGATGTTGTAAAGAACATTAGCTAGTTTAAAGTTTGAATAGTTTTAAAGATGGGTTAGGTAGGGAAGATATTAGCTTCCACTCTAAATTTCACTCGTTTCCCTCCACCTCGGGGCTAACATCTCGCATCAAAACCTAAAACAATAAACTAAATTGGGGGCTTTAGTCTGTCACCCTAAAGTCCTCTAATTCTACACCCATCAAAGTATATTTTCCTATTTATTTGCACAAAATTATATGAATTACTTTCTCATCCATAAAATCTCATGTGATTTCTACCAATAGTTGATTAAGACAATACCTACAAGGATCTTACTTATTCTCACAACAAATTTTAAATCAAGAAGTAAATGAAGTGCATGGATTAAATCAACACAACTTATTGCAACATTAAAGATCAATACATCCACAACGTTCATCCATCACTTAATTAATTTTCATTTTAAGGAAAATGATAAGGAAGACTACTTAGAATATATGGAGAAAATACAACAACAAGTAATTTTAAAAATAGAAATCATGTAGAAAACACAATAAGTCTCAATTAAAATTAAATAAAGTACAAAGATAAAAACTTATCTCAAGTTCCTCTCCACCAAACTCTTGAAGTTCCTTTGAATCTCTTCCTTTCTCTTACAAGTCTCCCTAAAACTGGTTGGCCAACCCTAGAGGGTTAAAATCTCTCTAAAACAATTGATTTTTACTTAGAAATCTCTACTCACCTTCCCTTTCACTAGGAATGAGATAAGAGTAAAGAAATCCTAAGTAATAATCCAACAACTTCTTACTATAAGTACTCTCTATTTCAACTTACTAACTCTCCTACTAGTCCTCTTTTTCTTGTTTTTCAAGTCCTTTCATTTATACTTTCTCAAAAGGTGTCTCTTCAAAATGTGTCAATATTCAATGAATCTTCTCAAATAATGCTTCCTTTTAAGTGAAATTTGAATATCTTTTGGCGCCCTTGATCAGTTACCCACGTTTGTACCAAAGGTTGCCTCAAACACCTCTTCAAAAGTAGTCAAATACTCCTTAAAATTGCAAAGTAACTAGCCTACGCTTAAGCGCAGAGCCTTTGGTACTTAGGCGCGGCCTTCTCTATCTACTGGCCCTTACGCGCCAGATCTGGGAGCTTAGGTGCCCTAGTTCAATTTAACACCTTCTTCATTTTTGCTCTAAATTTGATCCTTTTTCACTCCTTTTGACATATTTAGTCCATTTAATTGTACCTGAAAGAAAAACATACAAATACCTTCCATTAAAGTGAGATATAGATATAAAAATGTGTTTAAAAAGGTTATATATTACAGGTATATCAACTTCCCTAAGTCATATCCATGATGAGCTTCCCTTAAGGTGAAGATTTGGCCATGGCTTTGGCTTCCTACTATGGGTGGATGATGAGGTGGAGAGGGGCCCATAGATGAGTTGGCTTGAACCCATCCACCTAAGCTCAAAATATGTGATAAGGATTTGAGAAGGTGACACATAGCCCTCCCCACTTGATGGTCTTTGACTTAGGCCAAGAATGGTGACTAGTAGGTTTTCAGTAGGCTGCCTGATGCACCAAAAATATATACTATTTTTGCTATATAATTTTACCCATTTTTAGTGATATTGCACTTTAAAGAAAGGTATTTTTCATGATTTGTTACGGGTATGATGATTTTAGATGATTGGAGCGAAAAGAAGCAAAAAGGAACGAATTCAGAGAAAAAAGGAGGAAAACATATTCTGGCACTTCCGGCGCCAGAATGGGCGCCGCCGGTGCCATTTTCCAGAGAGCTCAACATTTAATTCGACGATAGAGCATCGCCGACTCCCAATGTCAGTGGATTTCAAATTTGAAGAGTTTTGGCGACTTTTTAAAGAGATGCCTATGGAAACTCTTGGGATTTCATTTCTAACTTATAAGTAACTGTTTTTGGACTCAAATGGTTTGGTTTTAGTGTGTGTTTTGAAGTTTTAGTGTGATTCTAGTAAGGGAGACTGTGTGTTGAGTGTTAGGGCTTAGGAGAAAAGTGTGTAGAAGTTAGAATTTGAGAGGAACTCTTCTCTAAGGAGTGAAGGAGAAGAAGTAAAGTGAGAGATTGCTTCTTCCTTTCCATTCTAAAGAGGGAATTACGTGTTGCAAAGAAGAGAAAAAAGGATTCAAAGAAAATTCAAGGAAATTGTATTGGGGAAGAGAAAGAGATAAGTTATATTTTTTTTTGTGGTTTGTATGACTTTTCTTTTATATAAAAAATCCATATTTTATTGTATCTTCTTCATGAATTCTGAGTAGTCTCCTTTGTCTCTCTTCTTGCATGGTGATGTTATGATGGATTGATGTGGATTTGAAGTGATTTTAATGAATTGAAGAAATTGTGATAGTTTTTCATTTCGAACTTAATTTACTTTTCGATCTGGCCAATTGAATTGTTAAAACATATTGTTGAACATTTATTCTGAAAGGATTTAGTGTCCTACAACAATAATGAAGAATCCATTCAATTTTCATGGATGAATTGTGTAGTGTATGGGAATTGAGTGCAAATAGATAGGTAAATATTTTTTGATGGACTTCAAATTGGAGGTTTCAGAGTGACAGGTTGAGATCCCCAATTTGGTTCTAAGATTAGTAAATAAACTGAAGGTTAGCTTCAGGTCAAGGGTGAGTGGGAGCTCCGTAGTGAGAGCCGGTATCCTCCCAACCAAGCCTTAGATTTAGTAACTAAAGTTATGATATGTCAATGTTATTTTCATGCTTGGAAGAGGGGGTACTCTTTTAAGGATAAAGAAACATTTATGATTCTATTTGGCACAATAACATAGATAATCGTTCCATATCATCCACACATCATATTCTTGTTGCAAGAGGAAAGATACTTTTCTTATATATCAAAAACCTTTCAAATATATAGCTTAGTGTGTGTCTGTTAGTTAATTCTATTTTCAAAGTTATTAGAAGTAATTGTAGTTTGATTAATTGGTACAGTTTTCTGCATAGTGGTAGTAGAAGTAAACATTAAACTTTAATTGCAATTTGAGTTTCAGATTTCGGTGCTACATTACCTATTGTGAAACACTTTCTTCTACTTCGTAGCTTCCCTGTGGGATCGATAACCAGGACTCCATCAGAGCCCTGTATTACTTGATACGATACATATACTTGCGTTGAATGCTTGAACTTTACAAAATCATTATAAACATATATAAATTTGAGTTCATAAATTCTTACAATATAAAAGTACGTAAATCACCAGTCAAGTTTTTGGCGTCGTTGCCAGGGAAGGTAACGAATTAACAAAGTAAGGAAGAAAGTATAAACGGTATATATTGGTAATATAGTAACTGAAAACATTTACTTTGTAGTGTGAAATTGTGTGTATTTTTTTACTTTTTAAAAGAATTTGTGTGATTGTATATGCATCGTAGTTGATATATAGGTTTAGTGCCTTACGATTCAGAGTTAGAGCGTACTTTCAGAAAAATTAAAAAATAATAAAAACAAACTGAAAATCCTTATGAAATGACGAATAATCAAGATAATTAAAGAAATGATGTTGGAAATTTATTAAGACCTTTAAGAGATTATGCTAACTCAACAGCAGGTGAAATTTATATAACTATTCAAAATCCTGATGTTGCTGCTAATTCAACCTGTTATTATCCAAATGATACAAAATAATCAATTTGGAGGAACACCTAATGAGGATCCAAATTTACATCTCGCTAGTTTTCTAGAACTGTGTGCTACTTTTAAATATGACGAAGTGTTTAATGATGCTGTCAGACTTAGACTTTTTCATTTTTCATTAAGAGATAAAGCTAAGGCATGGTTAAATTCGTTATCACCTGGATCTATTAGAACTTGGGGAGATTTATCTCAGAAGTTTCTATCAAAATATTTCCCTCCATCAAAGACTGCAAAGCTAAGAAATGATATTACATCTTTTGGTCAGTTTGAAGGAGAGTCAATATATGAAGCTTAGGAGAGATTCAAAGATCTTTTTAGGAAGTGCCCACATCATGCTTTACCAGATTAGTTAATAATTCAAACATTTTATAATGGATTAGTGGGATCATTGAAATCTATTATAGATGCTGCTGCTGGTGGATCGTTAATGTCAAAATCTTTTGATGAAGCATACGCATTATTTGAAGAAATGGCTACTGATAATTTTTAATGGCCCTTTGAACGGGTAAATCCTAAGAGAGTAGCTAGTGTTCATGATTCAGATATAATGACTATGATAGTTTCTCAAATTGCAGCCCTTTCTAAGAAAATAGATCAATATGGAAAAAATTATTCTGAACCACCTCAAGTGTTAGAGAAAAATTCATTTGGATAGATAACAGAATCTCAAACACCTATTGAGACTTTAAATGTTATTAATAGATCTAACAATCATTATTTAAATTATTATAATCCTGGTTGGAAGAATCACCCAAATTTTAATTGGAATAATAGCAATGCCAATGTTAACCCACATTGGGGGAACAGTTCTATAAATCCAATTGGAAATTCGAACAATCAAGGAAATACCAATTTTAGACGATCTTATCCTCTTGGATTCAATAATAACCAGTAATTTAAGGATAAGAAGTTGTCCACTGAAGAAATGATTCTAAATATGGGAAATCAATTACAAGCTCAAGATGTTGCTATGAAAAATATTGAAAATCAATTAGGGCATATTTTCACTGCACTTTATAATAGACCTTCTGGAATGCTTCCAAGTAATGTTGAGATCAATCCAAAAGATCAAAACAAGGAAACACTTAAGGCTATTCAATCAAGGAGTGAAAAAGAATTGGAGACAAGAGTGCAAAAAGAAATTAAAATAGAAAACGAGAAGGTAGAAATCAAAAAAGGTTCAAACAAGATTTATCCATACTTGGATTATCCTCTTGAGCCAATGAACATAACTATTGAAAAACCATCACCTCCATTTCCTCAAAGATTGAAAAAACAAAACAGGGATAACAGATTTGGAAAATTTTTGGAGATCTTTAAGAAATTAACGATAAATAATCCTTTTGTTGAAGCATTAGAACAGATGCCTGACTATGCCAAGTTTATGAAGGATATCTTGAAAAAGAAAAGAAAGTTTACAGATCATGAAACTGTTGTACTTAGCAGAGAATGTAGTGCAATTATTCAGAAGAAGCTTCCGGAAAAACTTAAAGATCCTGGTAGTTTCACTATTCTGTGTGTTATAGGTGAAAAATTTTTCGGAAGAGCCTTATGTGACCTGGGAGCTAGTATTAATCTTATGCCTTTATCAACTTTCAAAAGGTTGGGAATAGGAGAAATTTCTCCTACATCTGTGACTCTTCAGTTGGCCGATCGTTCTATTACTTACCCTAAAAGAGTGGTGGAAGATGTGTTAGTGAAAGTGGATAAATTTATCTTTCCTGTGGATTTTATTGTACTTGATATGGAGAAAGATAAAGAAATTTCAATCATTTTAGGAAGACCATTCCTCGCAACTGGAAGAGCAGTGATTGATGTTCAAAAAGGAGAATTAACTATGAGAGTTAATGATCAAGAGGTGACCTTTAATATTTTGAAATCTATGGAGTATCCCTCAATAGAAAAAGATAATGAATGCTTTAGGATGGAGGTCTATGAATATTTGAGAAATGATCATTTTGAAAATATATTTGAAAAAGAAGTGGAGTATGAAAATATGTTTGAAGAAGAAATTAAAAATGAAGAAAATTTAGATAGTAAGAAGAATGAAGATTTGGAATATGTTCAGGAAAGATTCGAAGTATTAGACACTATGGAAGGTGGAAATAAAAGCTTAATTCCATATATAATAAAACCTCCTGAAATTGAGATGAAAATTCTCCCTAATCATTTGAAGTATATGTTTTTAGGAGAATCATCTACCCTACCAGTTATTGTATCTTTAGAGTTAAACGATTATCAAGAACATAAGTTGTTGGAAATTTTAAAAAGATACCAGAAAGCTTTTGGATGGACTTTGGTAGATATTAAAGGAGTTAGTCCTTCGATTTGTATGCACAGAATTTTATTAGATGAAGAACATAAACTGAGAGTTGATTCGCAAAGGAGATTGAATCTAATAATGAAAGTAGTTAAGAAGGAGATTTTAAAATGGCTGGATGCTGGAATTATTTATCCTATTTCGGATAATGCTTGGGTGAGCCCAATACATTGTGTACAGAAAAAGGGAGGAGTGACTGTTGAAGTGAATGAATGTAATGAAATTATACCCATGAGACAAATTAATGGATGGCGAATTTGTATTGACTATAGGAAATTAAATGCCACCACCATAAAAGATCACTTTCCTCTTGATTTTCTCGATCAAATGCTAGATAGACTTGCTGGACATAATTACTACTGCTTTCGGGATGGATATACTGGTTACTATCAAATATCTATTGCTCCTGAGGATAAAGAAAAGACAACATTTATTAGCCCTTATGGAACCTTTGCTTTTCGAAGAATGCCTTTTGGACTGTGTAATGCACCTACAACATTTCAGAGATGTATGATGTCTATCTTCAATAATATGATAGATAATGGAATAGAAGTTTTCATGGATCATTTCTCTGTATTTGGGACTTCATTTGAAATTTGCCTGGAAAACATAGCAAAATTTTTGAAGCTTTGTGAGAAAACAAATTTAATTTTGAATTGGGAGAAATGTCAATTTATGGTTGCAGGAAGAATTGTGCTTGGGCATAAAATTTTTAAATATGGTATGGAGGTCGATCCTACTAAAATTAGAGTTATTGAGAGATTGTCGCCACTCACTATCGTGAGAGAGGTGAGGAGTTTCTTAGGACACACTGGATTTTACGGGCGATATATTAAAGAATTTTCTAAAATTACCAAACCTTTATGCTGACTTCTAAAAATGATAGAAAATTTGATTTTAATGATGAATGTTTGAGTGCTTTCGAATTATTGAAAGAGAAATTAATCACTCGCACTCTATAATTGTTTCACCGTATCGGAGAAACCATTTAAACTTATGTGTGATGCTAGTGATTATGCGATTGGAGTAGCATTGTGGCAAAGACATGATAAAGTTTTCAAAGTCATCTACTATGCTACTAAAACTCTTAATGAGGCTCAAATTAATTATACCACTACTGAAAAAGAGTTATTAGCTATAGTATTTGCTTTTGAAAAGTTTAGACCTTATTTAATTGGTACTAAAAGTATTATGTAACAGACCATTCGGCTATTACATAATTAATGTAAAAGAATGATGTGAAACCTAGACTAATTAGATGGATATTTCTTCTGCAAGAATTTGGTTTTATGATAGTTGATAGGAAGGGAGCTGATAACCAAATAGCTGATCATCTGTCAAGATTAGAGTATGATCAATAATCTGAATTTGAGGAGGAAGTTATAGAAACTTTCCCTGATAAACAACTTTATACTATTATGGGAAGCAATTTGCCTTGGTATGCTGATATTGTGAATTATATTGTAAGTGATAATGTACCATCCGATCTAACAAGGTAACAACAAAAAAAGTTTAAATATGATGCAAGATTTTATTTTTGGGACGAGCTCTATCTATATAAACAGTGTTAGGATATGATTATTAAGAGATGTGTGCCACAAGAAGAAACAAATTTGATTATTTAACGATGTCATGATTCTGAATTTGGAGGTCATTTTGGTGTTGATAAAACTGCTTTTAAAATTTTACAATCTGAATTTTATTGGCCCACTCTTTTTAGAGATGTTTATAAATATATTAAATCATGTGATCGATGTCAGATAGTAGGTAATATCTCTAGAAGAAATGAGATGCCTCTAAATTATAATTTGGAAGTTGAAATTTTTGATATATGGGGATTAGATTTTATGGGACCATTTACTCCTTCATTTGCAAATTTATATATATTGGTTGTAGTTGATTGTGTCTTAAAATGGATTGAAGCTATTGCTTTACCTAGATGTGATGATCGGAGTGTTTCAAAATTTTTAAAGAAAAATATATTTACAAAATTGGAATGCCGATAGTGATTACAACTGATGGTGGAACCCATTTCAAGAATAATCAAATTAAGAGATTGATTGAGAAATATAATATTATTCATAGAATCTCTACTGCTTATCATCCCCAGACTAGTGATTTAGCAAAAGTGTCTAATCGTAAAATTAAAAGAATTTTGGAGAAAACTGTGGATAATCAAAAATTAGATTGGTCTGTTCGATTAGATACTGCTTTATGGGCTTATAAGACTACTTTTAAAACCCCTATTGGAATGTATCCTTATAAACTAATGTTTGGTAAGACTTGTCATTTACTGGTTGAATTGGAGCATAAAGCATATTGGGCGATAAAAGAGTTGAATTTTAATTTGAAAAATGCTGGAGAAAAAAGATTTATGCAATTGAATGAATTGGAAGAGATTAGAAGTGCATCTTATCATAATGACAGGATCTATAAAGAGAAAATGAAATTGTGGCATGATCGGAAGATATTGAAAAAGAAATTAGAATTTGGACAAAAAGTTTTGTTATAAAACACAAGATTGAAGTTATTTCCTGGAAAGCTCAAGTCTAGAAAGTTAGGACCTTTTATAGTTGTAAAAGTTCATTCTTTTGGAGCTGTTGATATTAAAGATCCTGATACTGAAAATATTTTCAAAGTTAATGGGCATCAATTAAAGCCTTACTTTGAAAGGTTTCAACCTGACTTTAAAGAGGTTTCAATGCTGAGTCATCTCGATTAACTGTTTGGTTTGTCAGGCTGATGACGTTAAATCAAGCGCTTTATGGGAGGCAACCCATATGTATCTTTGTGGTGTGTTTGCTTGTTTGTGGTAGTTGTGCTTTTTATATAGTTATTTTTTAATCCTAATTACTCCTAAATACTTTTAAAATTGATAAATATTTGATCAAATTTAGATATTAGAATATTTTTGGCCAAACGAAGTTCGGTGAGAATTTTTTACCACTGGCGCCGCCGGCGCCAGAATGGGCACCGCCGGTGCCATGTTGAGCGCCGCCGATGCTCAAAACCTGTTGACGGCTTTTGGAGTTTCAAAATGCAAGTTTTGGCAGTTTTGAGCGGGATCTTCGTCCTTATAACTCCCTAAACTCCATTTTAGACTTCCTAACTCTAGAAAAACGAAAACTACCATTCCCAATTCGCATCCCATGGATTCCTACTCTATAGAAACCCCTCGATCTCGCATTTTTAATCGAATGAAGTTTATAAGTTTCGAGGCGCAGTGATTGTTCAACAAAGTGATGATGAAGAGGAGGATTATCAAGGAAAGAGGCTTCATAAATCAAGGTATGGATAATCTTACTACTAGAATTGAAGAGATAATTAAGGAGAGATGTTGGGAAGTGCTTTGCTAAACTACCGCTGCCGTAGTTGTTCTGGTCGTGAAAGAATTCTATGGAAATATTCACGGGATCAACCAAGGGTTTGTATTTGTGCTAGGTAGGTTTGTGCAATTTACGTTTGTAAGAATTAACGATCTTTTTATGATTGAGAGTGTACATATTTGCTATTTTTCTAATTTTAATGCTACAAGTGATAATATGAATGATGTGTATCGTTATTTGACGGATGAGAACGAGGATTGGGAAATTAGAGAAAATGGATATCTTAGTTTCTCATATGCATCTCTAAATCTAGTGTCAAAGCAGTGGCATTACTTTATTTCGGCAAAGTTATTTCCAACATTGAAGATTAGTAAACTAACCAAGGAAAGTGCCATTTTGAATTTACGTATTCAAACCGGTAGGTCGATCGACATTGGTAATATAATTGTGAAATCAATTTTGGGATTAATTGTTCATGGATCTAAATATGGGCTTAGACACCTGTCCACCATATTTCTGTTATGTAGTCAATCACAAGTTCCATATAAGAGTTGGGAAAAGGTTCTTCTTCCATGGAGGCCTATTGATCCAACTAATATTTATGACTACCAAACAGTTGGAGATGAAGATGATATGAATTTGCTTGCTGATCAACCAATACAGACTTCACAACCGATTCAACCCTATTTTCCTGAAAGTTCCAGAATGATACTGAAGAGGATCAAAAAGTTGGAGAAAGAGGTACAAAACATTATGAATGTAATCAATAACATTTCTGATTTATTCGATCATATAGATTGGAGGATGAAGGAACAATTTGATCACACTGGTTGAATTGAGATGAGCCTGATTAATCTGATGAAGAAGAATGTGGTGATTATTGAGGATTCATCTGATGAATTCTCATTTCTTCCATTCTACAATTTGTTTGTGCATTAGCAATCAATTGGAGACATCAGAGGAGAAGATAGTTCTAAAACCGATGTGGAGTAATTATTGGATTCTTCTTATGTTTGTTGTATGTTTAGTTTACTTTGCTTAAATTTGCTTGGTGTATGTAGTATTTACTTTGCTTTGCTTTGTAATTTGAATTTGGATTGGATATGCTTACTTTCATTATGTGCTTAGATTTTAGTGTTTGCTTATCGTAGCGTACTTGCAACACTAAACATCTAAGAGTTGTTGGTTTGGTTTGAATGAACATATTTGGTGTTTATAATGTAACGTGGATTTTATATATAAAAGTATGTTGTGTATTGTTTGTGTAAATAATTATGTTAATTATTGCTTGTGAGATGAAGTACATGTTTAATGAAGTGTTAAACATCATCGTGGAGGTAGAAACGATCAAAATTACGAAAGAATATTTGGACCCAGAAAAAATTTTAGACTGGCTTCGCTAGTGCCCAAATCCAAAGAGTTCGGCATTTTTTATAAAATAAAGCGCCGCCGGCGCCTTATCAAGCACCGTCGGCGCCCTATCAAGTGTTGTCGGCGCCGAAATACAAAAAAATGCCAAAAACCCTTTATTTCGCTATTTTGGCCCTGGGACCCACAGTTTTTTCCATTGTTTTTGTCTTCCTCCTCCATTTTCACGATTTTGAAGACCTAGGGCTTGCTAGATCTCAGATTTGAGGCGATTTCAAAGCTTTTTGAGACTGGATTTACACTTCTCTTGGTAAGAGCTTCACTTTAAGTTAAAAATTTTTTATTTTCACCATGGAAATCTCTCACATTGCGTAGGTTGGAATTTTTGGATTTTTAAAGAGATTTTGAGATTTCCATGATGAAATTTGCTCTTACTTGTTTAGAATAGTTTTTGGAGTTTGTTACATTGTGAATTTGGAATTTATTGTAATTTTATTACAAATTTTAGAAATTCACATGGCTCCAAGGATAAGTAAAGTGAAGAGAAAATAGAATTTTGATGAAGAAAAATTTGTTCATATTAAAGCGCAATTTCGCTTTAACTCTTACCTTTACAATAAGAAGTGTATCCAGGATCCAGCTTTTGATAATCCTGGTGGATCTGTAGAACAGTTAATTATAGAGCGGAATTGGAAATGATTTTGTTATTTTACTGCGAATGCTGTTATGGGAGTTGTTAGAGAGTTCTGTGCAAATGTGCCCTGGACTGAGACTGAGTATGTGTTAGTCAGAGGAAAAATGGTTGAGTTTACTCCTTGACCCAATTTTTGTACTTCCAAATACAAGAATTTGTTACCACTCGCTAGAAAATTTAATTTCGGCGAAGGCGCGAAACACTCGACTTCGGAATAACTTGCTATATAGATGTGTACCAAATAAAACTTTTTAAATATATGTTTATATAAGCAATATATAATTTTAAAAGAAAATATTTTATATACTTTTTAGGTACTACGCAAGTATATGTATCGTTTCAAGTAATATAGGGCTTTGAAACAAAGACCCCAGTATCGATCCCACGGGGAAAAATTATAGTAATAAATTTCTAAATATTGTATTTCAAAAATCTTTTTATATTTTAATCTAACTATAAATTACTACTAATTTACTAGATGCAAATAAAGTTAACAATAATAAGACAATGTTTTTGTGAAAACTATACAAAATAAACAACTTTATTCCCTTCAATTAATCTAAGATTTTTAAGATAATTTAATATTCGTTGGAGAATTTGATTTATGGTATTATGCCAAATAGAAGCATTAATGTTCTTTACCCTTTGATCCAGGCCCAAAAAACATTGGCTAATTTACAGATCAGGTCCGGATGTATTGTTAGTAGAATGGGTTAATCTAGACTCACACTACTAGATGTCCAAGGGTGGCTATAGTCGGCCCTACTAGTGACCCTTTCCTAATCTATAAATCAAATTATAAGAATTTAGTCTGTCACTCTAAAAACTTATCAATTCTACGCCGTTTAAATCTTATCTTTCTATTTATTTGCACTTCACCTTGAATAGCCCGCACATGGCCTTCGACTACCCAAGAATTCATGTGACACTTACAAGTTAAGAGTTTTTCTCCTTCTAGGTCTCAAAACTCTTCAACAGTGTTTTAACAATTTAAATGACCAATTTAAAAAGTAAAGTAAGATCGTATATTAATGTCATCACAATGTTTTGAAAATATTTTGAATTTCAGTTCTCCATCGAATCTTTTATTATCTTATTTATCTCTTCATAATTGAAGGAAGAAAGTAAACTAACTACTGAGAACACATTGAATATAAACAGCAAGACATAATAAATAAACTTTGAATTAAATATAAAATACTTATCTCAAATATTCCTTCTACAGATCTTATGATTCCTACTGACCCCACAATGTAATGAACTCCAGATGCAACAACTTGAAAATAAACTCACTAAACTAAACAAAAGTGGCCCTAAATTTCTCTCTCTATTTCTCTCTCTAAGGATGAGAGATCCTAAAGTGGATAAGAGAAAGGGGTTACAATGGGAGGCACGTTTTTCTGAAGACATGGACTCCTATTTATAGGCTTCAAGGGTTGCCTTGAGGCACCTCTTCAAAACATGTCCACATTCAATGAATCTTCTAGAAGGTCTGTCTGGCGCCTAGGCGCTGGAATGTGGCGCCTAGGCGCCGGGCACCGCGTCCAGTTCTTCGCACCTCTTCACTTTGGCTGGCACCTATTCGCGATTAAAACCTTTTTGGAGCGTCCAAATGCAATGTATCACATGTCCTATTATCAAGGAACAACTACCAATCTTCTAGAATGTCCAATAACTGCTTACTCCGTCAAAATAATCGTTCAAACGTTGTCAAAAACTTGACAGTTTCTGTATTGAGTCTGGCGCTTAGGCGCCAACTTCTGGCGCCTAGGCGCCAGGCCATATTTTTTTATACTTTTTGTATTTTGCTCCATTTTTGCTCCTTTTTGCTCCTTTTTGCTCCTTTTTGCTTCTTTTTGCTCCTTTTTCCTTTTTGGACCTTTTTACATCACCTACATCCAAAAACACAAAAAATACCTTTCATTAAAGCATAATATCCTTAGAAATTGATAAGAATTAAGACATAAAGAAATAAGTATTTTTTTATAGATCACTCCTCAGCGTATTAATGCCTTCTATTAGACTCGGGAACCAGTTATTTGTGAATATGAAAACTTTGATACCTGAGAGGCAAATATGAGAGAAGTGATTGCTTTTCTAACAATGGAAGGGGGGAATGGAAAGTAAGTAAAAAACAGATGATTAACTTCCTCTCTTCCACATTAAATGTTACATCAAAAGTTTGGCACTATTTCATCTCTGCAAGACTATTACATTCTTATCACCATAGTGAAGTTACAAGGGATAAAGTAATTTTGAACTATTGTATATAGAAGATGAAAAAGATTGATATTGGAACTATTGTCTTCAAGAACATTCAGACTATTGCTAGAGGCGAGACCACTAGTGGATTTAGGCATCCTGCCTTAGTTCATGCCCTGTGTGTTCAGTTCGGAGTGGAGTTCAGCAGTTCTGAAGAAGTGGCTATACCGCTAAGACCAATAATAAAGACTATTATTCGTACTTATGAGTCTCATGTGGGAGCCCGAGATGAGAGTAGTGGTACTGATATTGCTACTACGAGTTATGACGTTCCATCTACATCTGAGCTGCCTACCTTATCTAATTTTATGGAGTAAATGAGATTACAGAGTGCTAGTGTGGATAGACTCCATGGTAAGATGGATGTGTTTGAGGCTAAAAGTGATTTGAATAAAGATTATTTGAAGAGGAGAGTTGAGCGATATTGCCTATTATGATGCTCAGGTCAGATTTATGAGGGGGGAGTCTGATGTGATATTTCCTACTTGCTCCAGATATACACCGTATAGACATGACCTTGCTGATGACCCTGTTGATGATCCTGGTGATGAAGATTGGTAGATTGTTTGTTTCTATATCCATTTTTCTTATTGTGATGTGTTGTACTGTAGTGATGTAGTGGTTATTTTCTTTTCATGTGATGTGTAACCCTGTTGGTGTATTGTTATGTTGTATTGAAAAAAAAAATTAAAATTGTTAAATGAACTGTGTAGTGATGTAATAGTTTGTTTAGTATTGTGATGTTTTGTTGGATGTTTAAATGTTTAAAGTTAATTTCTCTTCACCTTGTTTAAAATATTTATATATCACTATTACTAATTGTTTCATTCCTGCTAGTTGTAAATTTTGACTAATACCAGATAATTGTTAAAGATTTCAAGATCCCAGCACAAAAAGGTTAGTTTTCTCTCTACTGTGTCAAATTTATATAAAAATTTAAGTTTGGGAGAGGGTAGAGAAATATTAACTCTTATTTGTTCTCAATTATTATATTTTCAAAAATTATTAGCAAAACTTCTGGAACCTTACTGTAGGTAACTAAAACTTTTTATTTCAGTTGAATATTATGGAAGGATTGGATGAAAGTTTTTAGTAATAAAGGTTTATTTTATAAGGGTAAGATATTTGGTATGAAAGGATTTAATTATAGTTAACTATTTAAAGTAAATAAAACTATATTTTTGAAATGTTAGGAGACTTAAAGTATTGTGTGCTAAGAAAAGATTGTAACATTATGATAAATAATAAAGCTTGTACCTAATTATAAAGTAAGGAGGTATCTCAAGTTTGAACTTTAGAAAGAGGAGAGTGAAGTTTAAAATCATTAAAGTTATCCAGATATAGTAATCCTCATTTAAAAAAAAAGGAAAGAAAAGAAAAGAAGGATTGAAAAACAATCCCGAGAAGAAAAGAAAAAGAATAAAAAGAAAGAAAAAAGTAATTATGAGGAGAAGCTTGAAATGCCTAATCAAAAATTGGCTTCACTTGAATCACCCTAAAGGGAGAACTTGATTACATTTCTGAATTTATTTTTAGAGTATTGACCTACATTCTGATAAAGTTTGCATGAACTCCTTTTTCACAAAATCATTCAAGGCACTCTTAATGTGACAACTTATGGTTTATCTTGAAATAAATAGAAGACTAGAACTCTTAGACTTGATTGCTGAATATTCTTATACCAGTAGTATTGACCTGAGTTACTAAATTTATTTCTTAAGATCTAACCAATATATTCTTTTGAATGAAAAATTTTAGTATCTTACAGGTGAAAAGTGCATTGCCTAGAGTTATATTTTTATGTAGTAAAAGGATTACTTGAGAATAAGTAATAGTTAAGTTTGGGGGATTTTTGATGCACCAAAATTATATATTATTTTTGCTATATAATTTTACCTATTTTTAGTGATATTGCACTTTAAAGAAAGGTATTTTTTATGATTTGTTGCAGGTATGAAGATTTTATGTGATTGGAGCGAAAAGAAGCCAAAAGGAATGAATTCAGAGCAAAAAATGAAGAAAACAGATTCTGGCACCGCCGACACCATTTTCCAGAGAACTCAGCATTTAATTCGACGATAGAGCACCATCGGCGCCCTATCGGGTGTCGTCGGTGCCCAATGTTGGTGGATTTCAAATTTGAAGAGTTTTGGTGACTTTTTGAAGGGATGCCTATGAAACTCTTAGGATTTCATTTCTAACTTATAAGTAAATATTTTTGGATGAAAATTGTGTGATTTTAGTGTGTTCTGAAGTTTTAGTGTGGTTATAGAGAGGGAGAGTGTGTGTTGAGTGTTAGGGCTTAGGAGAAAAGTGTGTAGAAGTTAGAATTTAAGAGGAATTCTTCTCTAAGGAGTGAAGGAGAAGAAGTAAAGTGAGAGATTGCTTCTTCCTTTCCATTCTAAAAAGGGAATTAAGTGTTGCAAAGAAGAGAGAAAAGGATTCAAAGGAACTTTAAGGGAATTGCATTGGTGAAGGGAAAGAGATTGTTGTATTTTCTTTTGTGGTTTGTATGATTTTTCTTATATATATAAAATCGATTTTTATTGTATCTTCTTCATGAATTATGAGTAGTCTCCTTTATCTTTCTTCTTGCATAAATATGTGATGATGGATTAATGTGGATTTAAAGTGCTTTTAATGTATTGAAGAAATTGTGATGGTTTTTTATTTCGAACTTAATTTACTTTTCGATCTGACCAATTGAATTGTTAAAATATGTTGTTGAACATTAATTCTGAAAGGATTTAGTGTCCTACAACAATAATGAAGAATCCATTCAATTTCCATGGATGAATTGTGTAGTTAATGGGAATTGAGTGCAAATAAATATGGAAATATGTTTTGATGGACTTCAAATTGGAGGTTTCAGGGTGACAGGCTGAGATCCCCAATTTGGTCCTAAGATTAGTAACTAAACTCGAATGTTAGCCTTCTGGTGAAGGGTGAGTGGGAGCTCTGTAGTGAGAGCCAGTATCCTCCCAGCCTAGCCTTAAATTTAGTGACTAAACTTAGGATATGTCAATGTTCTTTTCATGCTTTGGAAGAGGGGGGTACTCTTTTAAGAGTAAAGAAACATTTATGCTCCTATTTGGCACATAACATAGATAATCGTTCCATATCATCCACACATCATATTCTTGTTGTAAGAGGAATGATACTTTTCTTATAAATCAAAAACCTTTCAAATATATAGATTAGTGTGTGTCTGTTAGTTACTTCTGTTTTCAAAGTTATTAGAAGTAATTGTAGTTTGATTAATTGGTACTGTTTTCTGCATAGTGGTAGTAGAAGTAAACATTAAACTTTAATTTCGATTTGAGTATTGGATTTCAGTGCTACATTACCTATTGTGAAACACTTTCTTCTACTTCGTAGCTTCCCTGTGGGATCGATAACCAAGACTCTATGAGAGCCTTGTATTACTTACTACGATACGTATACTTGCATTGAATGCTTGGACTTTAGAAAATCATTATAAATATATATAAATTTGAGTTCATAAATTCTTGCAATATAAAAGTCCATAAATCGCCAGTCACTACCCATGTCATGGTGGGCACTAATGGGTCGTGGGTGACCCAATACCAATAAGCCATATGTTGGATTTAGGGTTTAAGTGTAAAACATGGATTTAGGGTTGCCATGGGCTTAGGCCATGATGTTGGACTTAAATCCTAGATATAATCAACCTTAATTTCACCCTCTTTAACAATTTGATTAAAATACCACTTTTTGATAAAAAATGATGGAGTTGACGAAGTTTGACTAGTTGACCAAGGTTGACCTATTAGGTCCCAGGGTTGACCATGATGACTCATTTGACCATGTGATGGTTAATTTAGTCATGGGGTCACTGAATTTGATAATATAGTTTGTTTTGACCATGTGGACCAAAACGTTGACCATGGTGGTCAAGTTGACCATATGGTGATGTCTTGACCAAATGGTGATTGGGTTATTTGTAAGGTCAATATGGTGATCATTTGGGTTTAGGGTTTACCAAATGATCAATGTAGTGACTATTTGGTGTTTGGTTTGACCAAATGGTAATGTTTAGCCAAATTGGAATTTGGGTTGACAAAATAGTCAAGTTCGACCAATTTGATGTTTGGTTTGACCAATGGTCAATGTGGTGACTATTTGGTGTTTATTCTGACCAAATGGTCAAGTTTGACCAATTTGGTGTTTGGTCCAAATGGTTAATGTGGTGACCATTGGGTCTAGAGTTAGCCAAATGGTCAATAGGGTCACTATAGTCTCAAGTCAGGGTTTATTATCATTTATTTGATCAACCTAGAGTGTCATCAAGATATGGGTTAAAGGGGCACATTAGGGTTTTACCCTGGATCTTAAGGTTTTGGGACCCTTGATGAGATTTAAGGAAAAAATATTGGTTTTATTACTCTCTCAAGATGGATCGTGAATGTCATTCATATTGGACCCTCATAAAAGTGAGTTCAACAATATATCATTATTTTTTAAATCAGGCAGTCCACAGGTCATTCAGATTATTGGGCTAGAGCCGCCAGCAGCCTAAGAGAGTAAGGGAAACTCCACACCAGATATTGGTGAATAGTAGTACTAGCCCTCACGTTTCATAGAGAAAATGGTTTAGGAAACATAATACAACTCTATTAGCACGAGCTTAACAATGGATGCTTTATATCACCACTCGTATCACTAACACTTCCAACTTATACCCTGTCTAGATTGGGGATGCCTCTAACACTTCAGTTGTACTAGATAACCACTTAGGTAAAAATTTATGCTTGACCAAGTCAAGTAAGGAAAAGCACAGAGACTTCTCCTCAGGTATGCATATGATGCAGTTGTCAGCCACAATCCTATGGCATGAAGCCCCTATTAAACATGTTTGGGTATATATCCATGCATGCAAACCATTTTAAAATCGGACCAAAGACCATGTTGAAAGGTAAAGTACAGGTTTTGAAAAGTCTAAAAAATATTGTAACCCTAAATTTTAATTAATTTTAATAATTTCTTATTAAGTTTGTAGAAAGTTTAAGATTTTAGGGTCCTTAATGAGCCTAGATTATCTTTCATGATTAATTCTAGACTAACCAGAAAAAAAAACAAGAAGAAAATAATTTCAAGCATCCAAGCAAGCAATAGAAAAGTAAAAGCACACCTAAAATAAATATATAAAAGATGGTGCCTCTGGGTCGACAACATATCTCAAGAAAAAAAGAAAAACAATCAGGCTCCGCATAAACAAACTTAGTCGTAATTCTATAAAAGAATATAAATTTAAACATAAGGTACGGGACACGCTCCTGCTGCTTGTGGTCAATCGTCACGTGGCTCGATGGGTAGTGTGCCTTGGAGCCTGTGCTTATACCTAGTTTCTATACAAACTCAATCATAGGACTCTATCAAATACATACGAAAAAAGAAAATAAAGGACTCAACCTGCAGAAAATGTTAGCAAAAGTTAACATGCAGCGCATGAGTCATGCTTGGTGGGAGTAGCCTATTGTGACATCTACAAAAAAAGGTTGGCATATAAATCATTGCTCTTCCTTATTAAACATATGTGTGTATATTTAGGCATGTCTCCTTGCAAGAGAAACTGACCTAATACATTATTGTGCATGTGAAAACACAGTAAACATGCAAGCACACCAAAAGTACAAGTAGAAAAAGATAATCGGCAAAGTTAGTGCTCTGATAAATTTAATAACAAGGGTAAAACAATCATTTCCACTTAGATATCAAAATGCTTTATTCATGAAGTCTCTACCACAAGAACATCTCAATAACATCGTAATAATACCACAATAGAATCGCAATAACACCTCAATGACAATTGAATAACACCACAGTATGACTCAAATAACACAAATCAAATACCACATTGGAGCCGACACATTACTACTACACCGCAAAATAACCTCAATAAAACCTGAATAACACCACAATAAAACCACAATAACACCATAATACGCTGTCATAACACTAGCCGAATAACATCACTCAACCGTCACAATATACTCAAATAATACAATAATAACTCAATAACAACTAAATAAAAAACATAACAATAATACTCCAATAGAACACCTCAAATACACCTCAAAATCACCTATAAAGGACCACACAAATACCATAAAAATACCTCAATAACACCACAAAATACCTAATAAAACCATAAAATAACACAATAACACCACAATAAAACACCTCAAAATCATCTAAAAAAATAATAACACAGCTATACCTATCTATTTCCAACTTTTGGCCATTATTTGTAGGATAAATCTCCTTCATCTCAAACATCCCGTCATTATTTTCAGATTCTATCTTCAATATTTCACCTACAGGCGAGAGAGGAGAGAGAGAGCAGTTGATAAAATCGCTCTTCGAAACCCTACGTAGCTGCGCCACCGAAAATGGTGATTGATTCGACACAGATGTTTTTATTTTCGAAGAATAGAGTCGGGTCAAGCCGGTTCATGGATAAAATATATGTTTTTTCATTTTTTAGTCCGTAAGAACCCGTCTTACCGCTGATAATATATCATTTGAGTAGGACGCATAGCTGTATCTATTTTTACCAATACAAGTCCCTTGTGGAAAAAAAATATTGCATAGTTTCAGATCAGAACCACAATAGGAGAAATTATTCCATACAGAGAATAAACACATGCGCAATCTAATAATCATGTAATAGTTCCATAATAACCTATAAATAATATCGAAATAGAACCTGAAAAGATTAATATAAATAATATCGAAATAGAAGCTGAAAAGATTACCGAGGGTGAAAAAATTATTAAAAGATTAGTTATTGAAATTAATACTGAATACCCCGTGAACCTCAAATGAAGGTTACAGGGGTTATCGTGCGCAACGAGCTTATATTTGGAAAGAAACTTCGCGTTATCATTCATTCTCCGCTCGATCTCACCACAGGCAGTACTTACTCCTAACCCCTCTTCTCTCTCCCATCGCATAAACCCTCGCGCGACCACTACGGTTTAGGAAGTTGGCTTTGTGAGCTAGTAGAAAATGGAAAATCTTGCTATGGCGTCCAGCAAATTCTCCGTCTTCGCCGGTTTACCCTCTGCTAACGATATCCGAATCCGGCGATGGCCAGCATTTCCATTACTTTCTGTGCCGGCGAGCGGGAGAGGAATTCGTAGATCAAGAGACTCCCGGTTCCTTGCTTCGTCACTGGGACGCGAGAGCCGCGACGAAGCTTCGCAAAGAGTTTCGTGGACAGGTACCTGTTTTATGCTCTGGAATTCGAATGTGCAGAGGCTTATTTTTCCATTGGGGCTGTTTGCTGCAATTAGGATTCTGTAGTCACTTTAAAACCGGATTTTATACACTCTGTGAGGGTTTACTGAAAACTTTTTGACATTATAGTTGTTAAGTTTGGTTGAATTCTCACAATCTGTTCGTGCTTATTTCAGGATTTAGAGATTTATGTGATTGTGAGATTAACCACTAAAATTTGAATGAAGAAACCTTTCCTTCCTTGTGAACAATGTTATTACTACTTACCAATGGTGCATGCTAACAAATGTTTCTGTTAGTGGAGTGCATGAATTTTAAAATTTGTGAGACCTTATTAAAGGGTTGTTTGGCTGGATGTTTTTAAAATTCATGCATTTTAGGTTTGTGAGATTATTTGAATGTATTCATTTTAAAAATGTACAAGTTATGTTGGATGCAAGTTAAATCCATTGAAATATATTTTTGTGCATGCCATGTTCTTTAAAATATGAGCTAGGGGGTGGTAACTGGGGGTGGTGGGGTTCGGATCCTGGGGCTGTGGGTCGGAGGTTTGGGTTCATGCGATGTGAGTTCTCTTACATTTAGAATTCATTTGATGTAGGTGAGTTCTAAATTCGTCAAAACTGGATATTTTGGGATATTCCAAATCTTAATATATAAATGCTTTATATTTGGTTTACTTCAAACCAAACACCAGAAAATAAATAAATAAATGAAAATGAAAACCTCTTTGTTGTTCATAATGCTTACAACCAAACATTCCCTTCTTGCAAATATGAACATATTTACAATATCACATCTCTACCTGTATAATTCAACCATTCCAACTCTATTATTACTCATGAAAAGCCCATAGATGCATAATAAACTTAGTCAAATATCATAATAGAAGTTAAAATCAACAAAAAAAATTTTCTTAATAAACGTAATATAATAGTTGTAACAGAATAATTATAAAAGTATTGAAAGAGAAGCATGAAGCTTAATTAAGGAGCAAAATATATGGCAAAAGAGGAAAAAATAGACTAGAAAAAACAATTAACAATGCTTTGCCTAAGCACCAATGATTGTTAAAAACATAAAACTAAAATTGAAATATTATTATAACTAAACATTTAAGACTTAAATATAAAAAAAACCTATAATTTAATAAGAGAATATAATGTTTGTACTTTTTCTTTTATCCAACCAAACTTCTAAATTATGGCCTTGTTGAATATCTGCTCCAATAATAGCATAGAATTTAAGGCACACAAATCAAGGCTTTATACCGTTGGTTTTGTTTACACATGACCTTTGGATAGCAAAGAACTTAAGGCATACATATTGAGACTCTATGCCGTTAGATTTATTTCTTTATGACCCTCGGATTGCAATCAATATGTTTTCCTAAAGGATTGCCAGGCCCTATTTATTTCTCTTCTTTTTTTGGTTTTATTTCAAATTTTTAATGCCTATGGGAGATGTACGTGTGTGTGTGTGTGTGTGTATATATATCTATATATATTTTTTTGAAAAACTTAAGGGCTAATTTTATTGAAATAGAAAAGGTACATAAAAGCTGTATGAAAGGGCCCAAAAGAGCTACCCTACCCATACGATATAACACACACTAGCATCCCAAAAAGTGATAAGATATAGATACTGAAAAAATTAAAAATTTCTAGGACACAAGTAGTTAGGGACAAGTCAGTTTAGTCCTGCCCCTGCCTCTAGTTCTACGAACGGAGTCACCTAATAAATTGTTGAGTGTCGTGCCATTACCGAAAATTACCAAAGTATCATCCATTAAGTTCCCAAGCTGGAGTGTGGCTCCATTCTTCTTCTTCCTTCCAGAAGTGTAAACCTGTCATTCTTCATCTGAAGACTGACTAATCTGATTAGTGTTTTCAACAGATCATCGGGTATATAGAAGAGGATGACCCCCTGCTCCTGACTACCAGTAACAATATTCTCATTCTGACGAGGTGGTAGAAATGTCTCCTCAGCACCTGATGCTTCTTGAGGATGTGGAGCTGTGATGCTCTCGTGATTATCTGACCGAACACTATCATTTGGAGGTAAGGATCCTGCAGTATTGCTTTCAACTATGATCGAAGTTGTAGGTTGGCCAGCTGAAACATCTGCCAACACATTAGTCTTAATAACAGAAAAGGTAGTGTCAAGGGGGTCTCCAGTAGTGGGAGGGAGAGGTGGTAGCGTGCCAAATAATATTTTAGTAGTCGGTGGATTGCACTCAGGAGTAGAAGAAGGACAGGTATGTAGTGGAGCCGACCCAATTGCATTTTTACTTGGAGGTTTAAGGTTCAGATGCAAATGATAACATTGAGAATGAGAATGTACAAACATACGATAGCAGGTGTGTTAAGGAGGGATTTGTTCGAGTTCTGCTCGCTGCCGAAACCCCTGATGCGATGTGCCAATCCAAATCTCTCCCGGAAAATGTAAATTAATATCCCGTTCTATCAAAATTTTGGCTTCAGTAGGCACTGTAGATGTATCAGTTTTGATAGGCTTACCGTATATCATAGCTAAAGAGAAGAGGAACTTTTGATCGCAAATGTGGACCTTCAAATCTGGGAAGCGCAACCAAATAGGAATGGTAGGAGGTTCAGTACCCGGTTGTCTATTTGAATGACTCTTCTCGCAAATAATTTGGCGTAGTCTTCATTGCCTGTTAATTTAATGAGAATATGTCGACCATCCAATTCACTAATCTTCTAAGACTCTTTCAGCTTCATTTGCTCAAAATCCTTTCGAATTAGCTTCGCTTAGAGTTTCCATAAAGAACTTACCTACTAAAAACAACGCATGTGCGCAACTCAGAGTGGAGATCTCGGTCTCTGAGATAGATTGCAGGCTTACCGTTTTAACGTGATGTTTTTTTGAGAAATCCGGTTTCAACGCCTAACGCAAAAGCATCGTGGTATCGTTGCGGGAATATTCGAATAGGAGGGGCGCGGGTGGGAGTATCGTCGGCGAGAGCGGCGGCGTAGGATCGTCCCAATGCCATTGCCGCGGCTGCGCAAACCCCACTGTTAGGGGACTACGTAGGAAAACTGCGAACAAAGGCGGCCTGCGATTTGGAAGGAATCGTCGGGGCCAATCTACGATTTGAGACAGACGTCAGGCAGGCAATGCGAGACGTTGTATCCTTGCGTCGAGTCGTCGAGTCGTCGAGCAGCGGGTCGTTGAGCAGAGGCGTCGTCAGGTGGACTTGAGCAAGAACGATGTCGTTTGGCTAGACGACGTGTGATCCTGCGTTGACGGGAACGATCGAAGACTCGAAACGTCTTCGTCAACAAGAAGTGACGGAATCAAGAGAACGACGAAAACTGGATACCGATGGGAAGTGGAGTGGTGCCGAAGTTCAGCTCCGGGAATAGCCATGGCGCGAAACCCTAACAGAGCCGCCTAGCGCCATATATATATATGTATATGTATATATATTTGTGTGTGTATATATATATATATCTACATATATATATATATATATGTATATGTATATGTATATATATATATGTATATGTATATATATATATGTATATGTATATATATATATATATATGTATATGTATATATATATATATATGTATATATATTTGTGTGTGTATGTATATTTGTGTGTGTACGTATATTTGTGTGTGTTTGTGTGTGTGTGTGTGTATAAATAGATGTATATATGTATATGTATAGATATATTATATGTAGGTATATCTATGTATAGATATATTATATGTATATGTATGTGTATGTATAGACATACATGTATATGTATGAGCATGTGTATGTATAGATATAGATATAGATGTATGAGTATGTGTGTGTGTGTGTATATATATATATATATATATATATATATATAGATAGATAGATAGATAGATAGATAAATAGATATCCTATTATTGTGCAAAGAAATATAAAGATTCTTGGTAGTTTCTTTCATTATTTTATTCTGCATGGTGTCAGAGTAAGGTTATGGTTTTCACTTTGAGTCTTTGTTCTAATTATTAAATGTTACAATTTTCACTTCCAGCTTTTATTTTTATTCACTATGATTAGGGTTTTCATTTCCAACATTTGTTCTTATTCTCTATGCTTATGGTTTTCACTTCTAACTTTATCCCTCTTGCCAATTTGTTCTTTTATTCACTATGCCTGAGTTCTTTGATTTCTCTTCAAACGAATCTACCATGATTAACATTGAAAATTAGACCGAAGGAGTATTTCAGGTATTTCATGCATCTTATCGCTTGAATGCATAAAATCATCTTAAATGGCCCCAAATCATGGAAATATCCAATAACTTGTGGATCCACCTTCGTAGCCTAAATGCCTAAAGTTGTTACTGAGAAGATATTGATTCCTTGACCATGAAACGATTGTGGAACGCTATGCTACTGAAAATTAGTGGACCTTTTAAATTTTTTTTCCAAGAGAAATATGTTGTGAACTTATTCAAAGAAACTAAGATGATATAATGCAGGCCATGTGAAACTCTAATTGAGTCTAGACATATTTGTCATGAGTAGACCCGGGCATGAATTTTTCAAAACGAGAACAAATGGTCGGACAATGATAATTAAAATATTTTATTTTCATGTTCTGTAAATAAATTTAAGCATCCAAAATAAATGTAAGAACCACTATATATTTACAATTTAAATTAAGAAAATGATTAATTTACTTTAGTTCAGTTTATCCATGTCTTTTATGTATATTCCATTTTCAATTACTCGTATTTAAATAAAAGCTTAAACCTGAAAAGTAAATTTAAAACATTGAGCTACAAAAGCCAATGAGTACTAGATAAATGAAATAGGAAACAATATGCATGTTAGCCAGAAATACTATAAATAAGTATATAGTTGTGATTGTTCATGATGGTTCAAAGTATTGAAATAGTTACATTTATATCCTTTACGTGTATAAACAACTGTCACATGAGTGTTGTTTAAAATTTTATTATTTATGATACATTAATATCAATAACTTTTTTCATTTACGTGGACGAGTACCTTAGCATCCCTCGGCTAGTATTATCATAAGAAGGTGAAGTTCATCATTGTCAACATATACCTACAAGTAATTAAAATAATAAAATTTATTTTTTTTGTTTAATATTCATTATATAATATAAAACTTTGAATTATGCGATAGATGGTTATATACAAAGATTGGTAACATTCAATTCAAATAGCCAATTAAACTTAAACAGATAAATCATTTGTTTTAAATATTGCAGTATAATATCTATCATAATAAATAACATAATGCATTAGATTTAGAAGAAGTCAAATATTACTATAATTTAAAAGTACAAGCACTCACCTCGAGCTTTTCACTCTTCTCGAGTCTAAGTTAGTAATCGCTTCGTTGAATATCTATAATATAAAAAAAGTTTTAAATTAATATCATATTACTTAATTATACTTTTGTTACTTATTAATTACTAAAATTTTTCTTATTATATCATTTTAACTATAAGATTATAATCCTTCAATTTTAAGTTTAATTTTCTTACTTTATAATTAATCTTATGAATTTAATAATTAAAAATTAAATTTATTTTTCTTTAATCCTATTAAATTATGCTTAATTAACCTTTATGAATCATATAATTTAAATTACCAATTGAAATTCTTTAATTTTAATTATTAATCTTATAATTTTTATTCAAATATATGACTTGAGTTATAAATTTTCTTTTGTTTTATTTTATTTTATTCCTTTTACTCTTATCTCAAATTATAAGTTAAACACTTTTAAATTTCAATATTTTCAAATTAATTACATTATTATTATTATTATTATTATTATTATTATTATTATTATTATTATTATTATTATATGGGCTCCTAAAATTTTCATAATTTCAATAAGATTATTGTTCAATTTTAAATACAAATTTAACTTTCTAACTATCATATGTAAGTTATCTTCTTAAATAATATTTTAAGACATGTTAACTGTATATTTATTTTAGCTATCACTTATACCTCATTAAAAATTTCACTAATGTAGAATATTGACACAATAAAAGAATCTAACCTCACAGACTTCATTTTTCATGAAAATCCACCACTGCTCTACTTGTGAGTTCATAGCTCGTTCTGTGCCTTTATTCCTGATTGCATGGGTAGGTGGTCCTTCAATGTCTTGCTTCTCAAACCATCTCGACTTTCATCTTAACCACACACATTCTCTGCTTCTTGCATTTTTCGTAGCTCTCTCGCTTGATTCATTTTCTTCTCTCCCCTCTCACCCTCAGTCAAACACTGAAAGCTATCGAGTTCTTCTGTGTCGTGTTGTCTTCCTCTCTCGAGCCACTTGACGATGCCTTATGTTTTCAGCCTTAACTTGTCATTGAACCGAGTTCATCTGTTACGGCTCCGCTCAAAAAGAGGTAACGGTGCTTGCTTGACTTACCCTTCTCACTTTGTCCTCGTCTCCTCTTAAATCATTGCAACAGCCCCTCTCCTCGTCCTCTGAGAGCACTTTAAAATTCAAATTAAGTTTTTTGTTAATTAATCTATTGGCTTTCTCAATAAGATTCATATTATTTTCAAAATATTGTTATCAGATACCACTTATGTTACAATCCTACTAAGAGCTTATAATTTTCCAAGTTGGATAATTAAAATTTTCTATTTTCATGTTCTATAACTAATATTTAATCATTCCAAAATAAATGAAATAGCAACTACAAACTTAAACATTAAACTAAGCAAATAATAATTTACCTTAGCTCAATTTGTTCACGTCTTTTATGTACATTCCTTTTTCTATTACTCTTCTTTCAATAAAAGTTTAAACCTAAAAAGTTAATATAAATTATTAGTGACCTAGAAAACCAGTGAGTACTCCTACTTTATATTATAGTAACAAAATTAAACGGGAAACATACGCATGTTAGTCATAAATATTATAAATGAGTACAAAAGCAGTAAACTTTCACATGTGATTGTTCATTGTGGTTCAAGGCATTCAATGCGTTTAATATAACAGTTGCGCACACACACAGACACACACACACACACACACACACACACATATCCTTTAATGTAAAAATAATCGTTACTGGAGCTCCGTTCAAAAATTGTGCTCATTGAAGTACATCGATATTAATAACTTTTTCATTTAAATGCAAACATATCTTAGCTTTACGGTATAAAATTTTTTTGAATAATTAACATCATGTGTTAGATTGAGAATAAGCGAACGCTGCTATGGTTTAAAAGTATAAAGTACTCACCTCGAGCTTTCCACCTTCCTCAACCCTAAGTTATAACTCCTTAAATTGAACACCAATAATAGAAAAACTTGAGAAATTAATATCATATTACTTAATTATACTTTTGTTACATATTAATTACTAAAATTCTACTTAGTAGATCATTTTAACTATGATTATAATTCCTTCAAATTTATGATTAATTTTGTTACTTTATAATTAATCTTATGAATAATTAAACATTAAATTTCTTTTTTATTTAATCACATTATTTAATTATGCTTATTAACCTTTTGAGTCGTATAATTTAAATTACCATTTGAAATTCCTTAAACTTAATTGTTAATCTTATAATTCTTATTCAAATATATGACTTAATTATTTTATTTTATTTTATTTTACTATTTTTTCCCTATCATACATTAAATTTATAATACCTATCTTAAAATATAAATTAAACTTCTATAATCTTATTCTTATCAAATTCATGACATTATTATTATTATAATTATATGGCCTCTAATAAAATGTTTGATTTTCATAATTTTAATAACATTAATATTAATTTTTAAATTCTAATTTAACTTTCTAACTATCAATGTAAATTTTATCTTCTTGAATAATGTTTTTAGATATATTAACAATATATTTCTTTTAGTTATGATTCATACCTCATTAACAAACTCCACTAATATAGAATATTGACATAATAAAGAATCTAGCCTCATACATTCATTTTTCCCCAAAATCCTCATAGCTTGTCCTTTGCTTCCGTCTCCAATTGCACAGGTAGGTGCTTGTTTAATCTCCTTGTCAAACCAGCTCAAATTTCCTTTTGCCACATAAATTGTCTTGCTTTTTGCCTGGTTCGTTGCCTTCTCTTTTGATTTACCTTCTTCTCTCCCCTCTCACCTTCAATTAAACCTTCAAGTCTATTGAGTTCGCCTAGGCCGCATTGCTTATCTCCCTCGAGCTACTCAACGATGCCCTATGTCCTTGGCCTTAACTTGTCATTGAATCGAGTTTGTCTGTTACGATTCTGCTCAAAATATAGGTAAAGGTGTTCGCTCGTGTTTCCTCCTCACTTTGTCTTTATCTCATCGAAAATGATTGCATGAGCCTGTCTCCTCCTCCTCCGAGAGTGCAACACTAATGTTACTAAATTGGAGCGTTATAATATTCACCGAAGGATTCTATAACCCATCATTTAAATATCTTAAGCAAACTTGGAATGGTAGATATCTACCATCCATTTTGAGGGATAGACTGCTCCAATCATACCAGAGAACTTAAGGCACATAGATCAAGGTTTTGTATTGTTGGTTCTGTTTACTTATGACTGTTGGATAGCCAAGATCTCAGGGCACACTAATTAAAGCTTTATACCATTAAATCTATTTCTTTATGATCTTAAGATTGTAATCCATGTGCTTTCCTAAAGGATTGCTTTATTATTTTCCTCTATTTTTTATTTTATTCCAATTTGATAATGCCTATGAGAGATGTATAAATATGTCCCCCTTGTTCAAATAAAAATGAAGACTCTTGAGAGTTTTTTTTATTATTTTATTCTCTTGTGGCCTTATTAACCCTCTCATTATAAGCACTATGTGAAGAAATGTGAATGGTTGCTTCATGCTTAGTGTTACTATTAATAGGATAGCGACAAATTTTGATGCTAATTTTATTCATATTTGTACAAGAATTTAATTCTTTATTTAAACTGAAGTTGCATAAAATAGTGGTTGGCTTTGGGAAATGTTACTCCGTAGTTGGTGAGGGATCAATTTGTGAAGTGCTAGAGCGGAATCTAGGAGATAGAGGGTGGGAAGGGATGATTCTTAAGAGCCGAGAGGAGATTATTGTGGGAGAGCTAGGGTCGATTGAAAGGAGTTTGGGAAGAGGCGCTTGCTATTGTGCAGTTGCTTCACTTGCAAGCAAAAGGGAGTATGAACAAGGGAGATTCTATTATATTATTATGGAGATTGTTTCAATAATAGTATTGACCATTATTAGAATTTAGGCCAATTACAGGTGTGTGAAGGTAACATAACTGAGGGCCTTTGCGTGGTCCTAGTGATGGACTTAATTGTCTCATAGGTAGTCAGTCAAGAAGACAAACACCTTGGCAGATTCAAAGGAATCTATCATGACCTTCCTAGGTGCATCAACTTTGATGGCATTGGAGCCAGTTTGTAGCTTACCTGAAGGTTGAAGATGTGGCAAACCTAATGGTAGCGATTGCAATTGTCATCTTGGAGGCGTCGATAAAGGCAGGCGAAGTGATTGTGACAACACCAAATCCTAGGGGGGGATGACAACCAATTTTGAGGTGATTTTTGCAGCTAACTAATGGGTCTAGTACTCATGAGACCGATGTTGGTGCTATTGATAAGTCTGCAGGCAACAACCACTATAAACTAGGCATTGCAAATTGTAGCACGCCCAAATGCAGTAACAATGGCAGGCTAAAAGATAATTGTAGTGGTTACTTTATAGGCTGAGGCTGGTACAATTTATGGTGGGCATTTGCGACTTATCTGAGTGGTGGCAATGGTAGGCCCAATAGTTATGGCATGCTCCCGAGCCTACCTTTTAATTTTCTTGTATAAGCCCACATTGAGAGGCTATAATAGTTAGAAAACGTTACAAGAACTATTTAGGGAGTGATCCATAGCCAAGCTCTTGATGTTCCTGTGTAAACCCACTATGAGAAGTTATACTAGTTAGAAAACGTTACAAGAATTCTTTTGAGAGGAAGCCTAGCGATTTGTGAATCAATTTAGTGTTGTTTCAAGTGTGTTTTCTTGTTATAGATAATAAGCTCTTTCTTTATTTTAATGTTGTAGGACAGCAAGCCAGGTTGTTGTTTGCCTTCTGGATTGCTGTAATGGCGAACATGGTTGCTGTTTTGGACTGTATAGCAACATTCATGCTGTTTCCGCCTTTGTTCTGTTCTGGGATATAAAGTGATATTTTGCTTTCCTTCTCTATGGATTTTAGACAGCTGCTGCATTAATTCCTGTTTTCTGTACCTTTTTGTAGTATGATGATTGCATTATGATGGCGCTGGACAGCAGGTTTGTTGCCAACACGACAGGTTTAATGGATCTGGCTATGCTGGGAGCAGTTGGGGCGATGGCAGCACTGCTGGGCCAGCTGTTTGGGTCTCTGCAGGCTTCACAAGGGGTAGCTTTGCCGGATGTTTGGAATCCGGTGGTTTGAGGGGAGGGACCTCTATTTAAAAATACAAATAAGATTATTTTAAAATTGAAATATAATTACAAGTAGTTTTAATTCTAATCCAAAAAAAAAAAAAATTCCAAATCAATTTCGAGACTTAAAACTCATACTTATTTTATTTTAATCCAACTTCTGATCCAACTGTAATGATTTTCATCCTACCAATCATGATCACCAAGCGTCCAATTGTTGATCCATCTTCACGGTGATCCATCTTCACCTGTGGCCTTGTGGCTAATTTTTTCTATTCTTCTCAATAGTTCGATTTGAGAATCACCTTCATTGGTTACTTCTAAGAAATCAAATGATTTAGAACAATCAATTGCCTCCTTTTTCCAATCTCCTCACTTTGATGCGTAAACTGTGAGTAAGTTTTCTTCTCATGGACTGCTTTGTGGTGGAGAATGGTGATGGAATCCCTTTCATGATATGATTCTTAGTTCATTACAACAGATGTTTAAAGGCAGTGTTTGCAATCCACATGCAATGGCTTGAGCCACTGAGTTGATTTTTTGTCTCAATTGATAATAACAACTTCTGGTATACTGGCGAATAAGTACAATTTAGCACTAGTGGAGGGATCAACATTGTCGATGTTTGTGAAGGATGCGACTTGATTAGTAAGGGAGGTGGAGGAGGTTACTTGATGTTAGCCAGGGAGGCGGCTTCATGTTGGCAAAGGGAGGAGACATTATGTTGGCAAGGAAAGCAAATTAGTGTTGATGGAAAAAGATGACTTGAGGTCAGTAGAGCAGGCAGTATATGTTGGAAGATCAATACTGATTGCGTTAATTGATAATAGCAGTGACTATTGTGGCAGCTTTAAAATTTCATAGAGGAATGTCTTGATGTTGCCGACTTTATCTTTGTTAATATAATGATGGTCGTCCCTTGTTCAAGCTTCCATGTTGATGGACAAAATGCTCCTTGATGCCTCTAATAATTGTAGTGAAATGTTACCATCTCTATACTATTATACCCAGAAATTGACAGACACCCTTTCATGGTTAGAGTTAAATTGCCAACCAGGGTTGATTTGGTTTTTGATGAGGTAACATAGCTTTTCTTTTATGGTCTTGAGAGAGTGTATCATCCTTCATTGGAGGTTGAATGCGATATTAGTCTTTAATAACAATGTTCTTAGTGCTCCATTTTTCACCACCATAAGAAAAAAGAAGACCTACAAATGATTTGAAGCAACTTCAAGAAAGAAACTAGTCAATCAAGATTTTTGGATAGAGAATTTTAAGGCCCCTGCGTATGGAGGATCTTCGACAATATCTTGCAAAGGCGAGAAGGCTTCTTACTGGCTACACCAAACTGTTATTTTTTGAGATTTTGAGTCGGGAGAGTGAGGTTTTGGATCTTATATGTAATCATTAAGTAAATAAGAGATTCATGAGATGAGACTTTTTATGTGAAAAATCCCATGAGAGAGAAATTATCAGGCTTTCCTCAGTAGAACATCATTCACTATCATAGAAAATCTTATATGATTGGACAAACGATTATTGATGAGTTGTCAACAATTGTAGTGTAGAAGGGGGGACAGTGTTGGTGATGCAGTAATGCTAGCATACATGATACAACTTAATTAGGAGTTGCAGCTATGATTTTTGAATGAGTAGATTTATGCTGTCCTTCTAGGTACCTGCAATACGGGCTCTAATGCAAGTCATGAAACAGATGAATGCAACGTAGATCATCTAAATGATTGCTTGTGACACGTCTCTTAAATGTTCGCTACAACTAATAGTGCAAATCTTGTGAACAATTATTGTTGCATGCTTGAGGCTTGTGACACAGGTCTTATGACATGATAACAGTAATGTTAGCCTTGCAAGTGATAGTTATGACAAAGGCAAGCACATGCAAAAGTCGACAAGGTGGGGTTTCTTTTTGAGATTTCTAATGGGATTTGTTAGTCTTCATAATTGAAAAATCTCCTCTAATGAATTGAATGATGAGCTACTTACAAATTTTTGTATAGTTTTTTATTAGAAATATTGCTTAAAGTTACCAACTACAAAAAATTAGATTGCACTTTCTTATCATCAAATCGTGATAAAAAATGCTATGATTGGTTCACTACATCCTATTGCTTGGACCTGAGCTGTTGTCCGTGATGTTTCTAATCCTTGATTTGTGCTTTAATTATATCAGTTTAAAGTTTTGGCAATTGGATTGTTAAGAGTATTTATGAGAAGATCTTTGGTTCCTTGATCAAAGTAATGTATAAATTCTTTTTGCCATTTTTATTGATAAACTCTACCTTTAGAGGTTCTTTTTGGCTTTAAGCAAATTGAGAAATAGCGAAGTATGCAACACCAAGGTCTAAAAAGATGAAATCAGGAACTGAGGTATTTGGTCTTAGTGAGGTGAGATTCAAACCTCAAAATAGAGAAATAAGTTCATAAAGTAAAAATTATTCATAAATATGATATAAATTATTTATATATTAATTTAATTTATTATCATAAATATATGAACCACAAATCTCACTTTTAAATGTTGATATAAAATGAAAATTTGTAATGAGATTCAAACTAAGTAATCACTTAAAATTTAAATATATCATGAGGATCACAATGATCTCATTTTCATTTTCATTATCTTTAGAGAATTATCATATGTGATAAATTTGTCTTCATTTGATCTCTCTCATTGGCATCTTCCAAGTTTTTTTCAATCATTATATTTCTTTTCTTGACCCTTATATTAAACATTAGATTCAATACAATTTAAATTAGAATAATAAATTCATCACATTATTAATATTTATATTACCTTTTGACTTTTTTGAGACATTGTATTAGATATATTAGATATAAGTATAATATAATATGATATAATATCACATCTGTGAATAATATTATATAACATATTGTAATATTTTTAAAATAATTCGATTGAAGTGCCACCTCGAATGTGTCAAGGCAGAAAGGCTTGAAGCATTTTTTGTCCTTCTCAATTCAAGACATGTGCATATAATACCTTTTTTAAAACAAGGTGATGCTCAATAGATTTTGGAAGCCCAACTATTTTGCAATGATTTACACCATTTTTAATCATTGTGGACGAAATAATGTATTGGCACATTGTGAGCTAGTGGGGGTAGCCTTGACAGGTCCTTGGCTGCGAGCAGTAGAGAAAACAGCGAAGCTACTACCGCTTTGTTTTGTCTATGGCCTTTTGACGGCATGGGATGTCTTAGGCCAGGCTAGCCTATTATCTTGAAGCAGGTAGTCTAGATCTTATAGACAATTGATTTGGATAATTCTGATTTCTATTGATCAGGTGTGCCAATCTGACCTTGAATGGGGCGGCCATTGCATCATTCTGAACCATTTGGTTAAGGTTTATATTTCATGGATACTTGGATTGGTAATTAAATATTTTGTTTGGTGCCAACTTTACTTTTATGCTGCTGCAAGATTCTTTTCTTTTTCTAAGGAAAACTATTGATTTGCTAAATCTGGTATTGTGGACCTGCTGAACTAGTTAGTAGCTCTCTTTTAAATAATATATGATGCATATTGTTCGGAAATTATAAACCATTTCTTTGAAGCAGGGACATCGAAGGTGCTTCATTTAAATAAATTGCTGAGTTCTTCTCTTGTTAACATTATAACATGAGTCGGCCCATCTTAAATTCTTAGTTTTCACATTGTTTCTTCGGTATGCGGCCTTTTCCTCAATATATAGTCTTGTTTGCAGATTTTTCCTTCATTTGTGCCCGTGCCACAATTATTACTAGGCATTGCTTTCTAGATGTCATTTTATTACATCATATATAAACTTGTTAACTTCCATTCCATTTGAAATTGAATTGCATTTGCGCCTCTTGTTTCTAATATACCGGCACCTAAGGGCAATTTAATCTTTTATTAGTTATTATTGTCAGGTATAAATAGGGCTTATTATGTTTAGGATTAGGGTATGCTACCTCTCGAATTGTAGGTGTTTAGGGTCTGGGAGAGTCGATCCACCTCTTGAATTGTAGATCATCCATTATATCTTATTTGTTTGCTTGGAGATTGATCAAATTGCCCTAGTCTTAGCTTTCCCACACATTTCTTGCAATTTATTCGCTGATTTTTAGTTCTAGATCATATCAGTTTTGTTCATGATATTGTTTTGCATTTTGTGCTCATTGAACTGTTTTTTGTGGCATTATTCTGTTATAAAATTAATACATGTTTTTCAGGGCTTGGAAAAATTGGAATGCAAAATTTTGCCAGTATCTCATCATCAAATAGCGGTGAGATTTCTACAGTTACCACTGTTCCTCAGGCCCCTCTGCCACCCCCACCATCGTACTTGTAAGCTTAACTCAAATCTGAAGATTTATGCTTCTGTAAATATTTTAAGGAAAGCAAATTTATTAATATAAATGCTCTACCTAATCCACTCTGAGCAACACAGCGGTTCACCTCTTTTCTGGGTTGGTGTTGGAGTTGGGCTGTCAGCGCTATTTTCAGTGGTGAGTTTATATTGTTCTCATGACTATTATCCTTTTTGTTTGATAAATCATCTATGATCAATGTTAACATCTTCTGTGATATCCGATTAACAATTGTTTATTTGTCAGGTGGCTACCAGAGTTAAGGTGAGTTTCAAACCCATGCCTCAGATTTTTGAAGGCATGCTACATAAATTTGGCTATAGCTGGTAACTGAATTTGGCATGCTACATATTGCCGGTAACTGAAGCACATTTAGGTGTTATAGGAGCACAACCTACTTTTTATAGGGTTTTGTTCACCATATAAGTTTATTGCTCTCTATTTCAGCGCTAGTTAATGATTCACCTTTTTTTTTTCTGGTTAAAGGTATTTGGTCTAGATATTGTAGACTGGTTCATGAGTGCGCTGTTGTAGTACTTTCTAGCTAATAGGGTCCCATTCCTTTATAAATAAAAATTGGTTTAGAATGATTTTTATTATTTGAATTCTGAACCAATTTTTGAAACTGTGGGAACTAGGCGACAACATTGTCTCAGTGTGATTGTTTATTTCATAATGTACTCTCCCCCTTACATTATCCACCATCTTCATAATGAGTTTTGATAAGTTAATAAGTTGATATTTTATTTTATAGCTATGTAATCATTGCATATAATTTCTTTATTTCTTCTTGTATTTGGTTTGTTTGTTTATTTAATAATTTTTATTTTACAGGAGCTGGCATTCCAGTGATGGCTTGTAAGCCCAATGTTTGGCTTTGCTCACTTTTTTATGTTTTTTTATTTTAAGAAAGAGAGGCTAGGATGTAGATTCAGGGCTTATTTGATTGTTTTTTTTTTAATAATGAGAAAGATGGTTTAAAAGCTGCTTTAGAGAAATTACAGTTTACTGCTGCTGCGACCAAAGCTGATAATACTGTTTGATAAAAAGCCTTCTGTTTGCTTTGTGAAAATGAAAAATAATTTATTCTCTTTGGTTTAACTATAGCTGTCATTTTTTTTCAATATGAAAGTTTAAAAATCCACATGTTTTAAAAGGAAAAAAAATATAATTTTTGAAAAAAAATTCCTACAAAACTTTGAATATATGCAAAATTTTTATGAGCACAAATTTATTTCATTGGAGAAGTGGTGGATGGGATAGAAGCAGTAGTTGTGTCTGTGAGATTGTGTGGACATGTGTTATTTTGACTTTTTTCTCAATCAAAATACGGACCATGTTGAGAAAATACTTAGGAAATGGTTTTTGGAATAATACAAAAATGGAGTTTCGAATGAGGTTTTATTTGAATTCTAAGGCTTGCCTATAAGTTGTAATGAACACTCAAATTCAGATATCTACCAATGGGCACATTCTCAGCAAATAAATATCAGTTGCATGCACTGATGACAAAAATGACACAAGCATAGCCTGATCGCCCTAATCGTTTTTACATCATCATTAGTTGTTCAATACATGCAGCCATTTTGCCAAGTTCTGGGCCATTTATTCTTGAAATAAGAATGATGCTCAATGATAGCAGGTTCTTTCGAAATACTGGAAGCCAGCTAACCTTGTAAGTATTGTTTGCGAGGCCGAGTTTTTGATTTGAGAGCAAATTTATACAATTGTGTATCTGCTCCAATGTGTCCTATTTTACCCCATTCTTTGTTTTAAATATTTTATGCTAGATTCTTTGCCAATAGGATTGGTTTGACCAGGTCAGGCCTTCAGATTTAACATTTCAAACCATATAGAAGTGAGTTTATAATCTCTATCGATTGGATGGAATCTGTGAAGTTATCAATGCTTTAGATGTGGGCTGATATGCACAAAAGTCCAAATAGTTTCTTCTTTAATCTTTACTCGTAGCACCTTGTCCAATTTCATATTTTGTTGAGTCTCTATTGTGTCACATGTTGCAATTCCATCAAATAAAAAAGCACTTATTTGCATATGCAACCCTATATTTAGAGCTAAATTCTAATGTGGCAACATAGAAGTGTGAACATGACCAGTTTGAGCAAGATTGATCTATGTTCAAGTTTGACTCATTAGATTTTTGATTTGTTTGAACTTGACTCATTTTTTATTATGTCTGATAATCTTGTTTTTGTTTGATTAGTGTTAGGCTTCTTAGGCCACCTTTGGGCTCAAATTATATGAAATTTTGAGCTTTCAACAATCACTTTTAAACATTTAGTCATACATAAATCTTGAAATTTAAAATGGAAAGAGAGGAGAGTAAAAAATGAGAGATTATATAACTTAATTTTATTTTTTTGTCGTGTGTGAAAAATAAAACGAGAAGTTGTACATATATAAATAAAAAATAACTATCGAAGAAAAAAATAAATTTAAAAATTAGTCGTTAATTATAGAATTTGGAATTAACTACATATTCAAAATGGAATATTATTGTTCTTGGATTGTTTGTAGTTGGAAAAGCTATCATCCACCGAATTTTGGATCACTATATATAATAAAGCTGGTGCCCATTAGTATTTGAATTTTTGTAGATATTTAGTTACTATTCGTGGATTATTGGGTTGCTATTGATGGAAAAATGTTTGCCATAGATTTATGATTTTAGCAACACCTTCTAAAATTGTATTGTATTTGCTGATCATGCCCAATGTTGATCAGTTTGTCAAAACTCAATTTTTGTAAAGCTTTGGTGAGGATATCCACGATTTGAAAGTTTGTTGAAGCTTAATTTCATTGGGATGGGATAATTAATTTTCAATTCTTTTTGAGATGAAACATTGATCTATCTTAATGTATATAATCATATTTCATGTCATGGTGGATGTATTTTTTTTAATACATGTGGTAGTTTGGTTGTCATTGAAATTGTGATTTTTTATTTGATCATTTAGTTCTTTTACTAATTTTTAATCACACTCCTTCACTATCTAATGCCTCAGCCTTATATTTTCGTTCTTGTTAAATATATATATCTTTTATTTATGCATGTATGATGCACACATGGTTATACAAAGTACATGATAAGATTTCAATTTGTCATTCATCATTGTATCCGTTACGCATATGTGCAATCAAATAGAAAAGATTTATTTAAAATTATATCATGAAGTTTTACATGCATCGAGATTTTTATGCAAATAACCAAATTCACATGATTTCAAGTCTTACATGTGTTTCTTGAAGTAATTTCAATTCAAATATTATACCTTGAAATTCCTGTAGGTTGTCTCAAAAAACATACGACGATGCTAAAACATTCAACTATATGAAATAAAATATCTCCATGTGCTTTAAGTAATGCACCGAAAGCTCAAATGAATGATCCGACAATGTTGTACATGTTAAAAATAGGCTTAAGTTTAAACTTAAAGTATATTTCATCTCAAATTGCCATAAGTATTTTGAACTTCATAAAACCTCTTTTTAAAACAAATTCAAAAACGTCAAGTTATACAATCCCTCGAGTGGATCACCTATGTATAGTGAATATTGTAGGTCTTAGTCAGTTTGATCTTTCTCCTCACTAGAATTGGAGTTGATAAGACTTACAGTTAATGACAAAATTCAACTAAATTGCAAATATCAATGATTAAATCTATTTTTACCCAAATGATGACCATATTGACAACAAATCTCGATTGGTGGTGATTGTATTTTTAAAACATCCTCAAAGTTTAAGTAAAATTATTATAGGTTAAATATTGATTAAATTTTAAAAGTCTTTCAACAAAATAAATAAAAGAAAAACATTCAGATGAAATTCTATTTTTTAAAGCTTTAAATAAATTCTATTCACCTTATACAATTGTTTGAGTTCATAAATAATCAATGTCATATCAAGTATATTTTTATGTTTCTTTTAAAAAATTCCACTTTTGTAAGGAATTGACTTGCGTTCATTATCACCATAGTATGATTGCAAAATGGCTTCATAAAAATAGCGATTATGAATAGAGCTTTTTGATCTGGTGGTTCATCACAAAATCATAACATTATATTATAGTTAGGTTTGTTTTATGACTCTGCCTCTTGTGTTGTTAATCGAAGGTTATAATTGATAGAACACAAAATACTTTGTTAGGCAAGTTTAACTTAAATTTGTCTTAGACGAAATTTGCCTTACGTTGATAGAGTCCCCTTAGACGGCACAACCTATGCTTGATGATAAGAATTCTTTAGTCATGTTGGGTCGACTATCTTATTTTAGTAAGTAGAACAAAAATTGACAATCTGAGACTTTGAATCTATGGGCTCTTTATCCGCTATACCATGGCATCCTATATTAGTAATTTTTTTTTCGGGGACATTTATATACATAGCACACAATTTTTATGTATTTACATATCTCACACCTAAACTTTCATATTTACACACATATCACTCAAATCTTTATTATCACAAAAAAAAAGCACTATCTCCACTTTTTAAAAGTGAAATACAATACTTTTCATGCATAGGTTTAATGCACCAAAATGCTATTTATATAAGTATGAAAGTTTAGGTTTGCGTTATGTAAATACATAAGAATCATGTGCTATGTATGTAAATTTTTCAATTTTGAAAATAATTTAAACCAAAATTGGCATGAGTATTTGTTAAGCATTTGAACCTATTGACTATTAGCCTTAATCGAAATTTACTTTACCATTGAGAGGGTTATTAATCACAGGGGCTTGCTTTTATGAGAAATTTTCAACTAGATTTTAAATTCCTTCAAAACGAGGATGAAATTTTTGGGCAGTGTCTTGTCTTAAAGCTAACATGCATTCTCAACTGTGCCCACAATAACATAACTCTCTTCGCAAGAGGCCGGGTTCTGAATTTTTGAAGCCCACACATCTATTTGTAGTTAGGGCTCTTTATGGTTAGATCTTTATACTATTTTATGGTCGGTTATGCACTTTTTATGTTATACTTTTGTAGGCTACAGCGTTTTGATGATCTTATAGATTATTGTAATTTTCTGTGTGGTATATTATCAGCATTGCAGTCAGGAATTTACTACCGCAACTGATAGTTTCTACTGGTAATTATTTTATGACTATTAGCAAATTTTTTTTAATATGGAGAAGTAAATATTGACTAGATCAAATTCCTTGAGTATTTTTTTTAATCTTTTAACATGTTTAGAAACCAGTCCATCTGTTTTGAGGCATGATAGTTGTAAAAAAGAGACTTCAAGTTATAATTTTAAAAATTTTGTATGTTTTTTCAGTTCATACTTTTTTTGAATCTAAATGAAATACAGACATATAAAAATGTAAGATTTTTTTTTAAGAGAAAATGCTTTTAATAAACTATAATTGTTACTAAGATTCAGGACAAGGAATACATTTAATCACATTTCACATTCATACAAATTTTTACATTATTTATTATTCATGTTGGTTGAAATTTGAACTTGCACTGTAGCTTTGTTTCATTTTATTCAACTCCTTGTATGGCTGGGAAGAGGATACGAATGAAATGGTGAGGTCTGTCATTAAATCTTCAGTGAGATGAGAGGGAGAAATGATGTGGTAAAAATGTGAAAAATATTGGTGGAGATTGGCTGGCGTAGAGAGGGCACCAAATTTTGTTGGGCAGTGAGCGTGTTTGTTATAATATAAAGCTTTATCTGCACATGTCTGTACCGCACCATATATATCATATTCAACAATGTGAATATCCTTGTTCTATTATCATAAGTATTCTAGATTTAAAGTTCTTATTCCTAAACTAATTCATAATTGTTACATCCTAAGTTTGTTTTAACTATATATGTTAAAATAAGCCAATAAAGAATTTTGTTACTTTTGTTGACAATCTTTTTACCTTTTGTCATTTATGTTTTGTAGATATTTTCTGTAGGAAAACTTGCTGTTTGCCTTGTTTCATTACTCATTTTCTTTTTGTTTTGTTGGTATTTTCTGTACTTGATCTGGTTCCGGATCTTCATTGTTGGCTGCCTTCATTTTATTTTTAAAACGAATATTGAGCCATATTCGCAGATGAATTATGATTTGGGTTCTTATATCTTGACAGAATCTCTTTCTTATTTAAAATTTCGGGTGCAGCTTAAGATTTAAGCTGTGAAGTATATACTTTTTCTGCAACTAGTTTATATGTCCTCTTAAAATATGGAATTCGTGATAGTCAGAGCTTCAGAATTATAGCTATTGTTAGTGAAATGTTAAAGCATTGGTAAGTAATGTAGCTTGCATGTTTTCTTCAGCAATATGCAATGCAACAAGCATTTAAGACCATGATGAGTCAAGCAACGCAACAAAATGGCCAATTTAGCAATGCAGCCTTTCCAGCTGGCTCACCATTTCCATTTCCATCAATACCACAGTCATCTCCAACCCCGTCATCAACGCCAAATTATACCTCACAATCAGTTGCTGTTGTTGATCCCACTCCGACTAAAGTAGAAGATTCTCGTCCTCCCATTGAATCAAAAGAACAAATTGAACAAAAGCCCAAAAAATATGGTATTTCATACTTACGCTTTGCATGGTATCTCCATTATTTCCCATCTGTATTAATTCATGTATGAATTTGATTCAAATTGGATTCTTCAATTGTTTTACGTTTTACCCTTAATGACTTGAACTTCATGTTGGTATGTTGTTATATTCCTTTCTTATCATTCTATATTTTAATGATATTTACATGTAAACATTTTTTTTCAATGTTGTGAAAATCATACCGGACATTAAACCCTGAAGGATAGATTCCAAGCTTAATAGTTCAAATACGATTAAACTAGATGATATAATAAATATTAAAATTATTTTAATATCATTCAAATAATATAATAACGATGTAATAACATTATTTTTATCAATTCAGTAAACAAATTTTTAATATAAGACAATTCATTTTTGAATATTTAAAATTATATTCTAAATCAAATTTTTTGAGACATGACTTTTTCTTGTTTTAATGTCAAGATTTTATTTCTACCTATCCATTCAAAATCAAATAGCTAAAATTGAATATTATTAGAAATGATTGGTTTTTTAAAAACCAGACCTGTTTGCCATAGCAATGCCGGTTCTGTGCTAAAATGGTTTTGTGTTTATACCGAACCGGTCAAATTGGCTAATCCGGTTTCGTATTTAAAACCATAAGTTTTCATGATGTTTCTTTCCGGTCAAGTTACTTTGACTGAATGAGGTTGGCATAATACTTCCTTGGATCTGAAATTGCTTACTTGCCTACAAAAAACTGTGTTTGATTGAGTTTTGTATTCAGTAATTTTAAATTAGTATTAGGGTATGCCATTGCTACCTTGTTGAAGCCCTTGTGATAATGATGGCTGCGTGCTTAGATTCATTAAACCTACATATACATATTATTGGAGACTTTCATGCAATTATGCATTTTAGTGCTGGTTAGCGACTTCTCTGCTAGTTTTTTTTCAGATGTGGAGGAGTTGCAAGCAAGTTTCTTAACTTTTTCCCAAGAAGTATGAATTAATGGATTTGCATGATATATCTGAAAAAATACTCTTTAAGTCATATATTAATTTTGCTAGGGACTGTTGGTATAACTTCTGCTCAGCATTCCTTAATGCTTAGACTTGTTCTATTTTTGTGTGAGGAGACGTGCCCATTGTCTTATACGCTCACACGTTGCACCCAATTTCTAACTTGAGTTTTGGTTTTTAGTGTTTTTTTCTACTGAAGTTGAAACCTGTGTTAAAGGAGCTCTTTGGAGAGTGGGCTTAGCTCTTGTCCTCTTTCCCTGCCACATATTCTTGAGCAATGTGTGCTTAATTTCATGTTAATGCCATTACGTTTTGTTTCTGATTGAGAGTAACATAGTTTAAAGCACCTTTCTTTCTGCTCATGTTGTTCCTAAAGCACATTTGTTTGCTGGTCCTTAAGCATTTGGTTACAAGCTCAAATTTTATTTTGGCTCAAATCTGGGTTGCAAGGATTCATTTAAATATTAAATCAACAATATGGTATCTGTAATAATCTGCAAAACTTGATCTAAGAAGGTTGAGCGCCATCTACCATTTCGGAACCCATACTTACAAATCAATCGGGGAGAGTAAAAATTAAGCTTTAATATAGTACTTAAGAATTTTCAGTTCTTCAAACTTTCCATCTTTTTTATTTATTTTTTATTTATTTATTTTCATGTTGGGGATGCCTCCCACCTTTTTTTGTCAAATCCCAAATATGAAGAATGGGTTATTTACTGAGAACTTTGGTATGAAATGAATGAATAACATGTTTTTTAGTCTACTTTTTATCACCAAAACCAAATACTTATTTTTCTTTTAACTCTAACAATTTGGTCTATTAATATGTATGATTTGCTTTTGGAGTCTTGGATTAGCGCTATGTGGGTTTGTCATATCTATTATGAAAGGTTGGATCAGAAGTATTTATATTTTTATTAGATAATGGTCGATAATGAAGTTATGTCTGCCATGGATAGGAACTCACATACGAAAGATATCAGACGTAGGTGCTTTATTGACGTGAAGGCTTTTATAGAGTCCATTTTCTTGCAGTCATAACTATTTCGACTGGAATCTGTAAATTTATTGGTTGGTTGATTGAATAGTTTATAAATATGTAACATATTTAATTTTCCTCTGTAATTACTTGTTTTAGTTTGGAATTTCTGGTTAATTTCACAATTCTTGCCTAAAATTTCATCTTAACATAAAAACAAATCCTCACTTTCCTCTTTTAATGTTTGAAATAATTAATTTTTAAATCTCGTGTCATGCAGCCTTTGTTGACGTTTCTCCTGAAGAAGTGTTGAGAAAAAGTTCTGAATATTCAAAAGACTCGGAAGAGTCCATTTCTCAAAGTGTGGGTCTATCTGAGAAAAAAGTGAGTCTAGTGCTATTCTTATTTGTCCTCTTTGCCAGTTCTATTGAAAACAGAACTGCTGTCATGTTTCTCAAATTTTCTTCAGATTACACTGAATGGAGCTGCCTTTAATCAGGAGCAGAATTATTCTAGTAAGCAATCTGATTCCAAAGTATTTGGCTGATTTATATGTGGGGAATACTTGAAATATACTTTACTGCTTAACTAAAGCTCGAAATAAGCCTCAAGGGCTGTTGGTTGAATGACATATATGCCACATGTTATTCATCTAACATTCTATTGGTACCAATTTGCCCGTCTCGTTGTGACTGGTGAACCTGACAGGATCACTTTATGTAAGCCTTCTCTAGTGCCATTGATGAAGGTCTCTGCCTTTGACTTTTGCGTAATTCTTTTAGGGTGTATTTGTTGTGGTGTTCCTGTGGTGATATTTTAAGTTTGATTCAGTATGATTCTCATAAATCTAATTGCCAATTAGTCACCATTTCCTTTTCTGTGATTAGCAGTATGCCTTAGATAATTGAATGTGAAGTTGCACCGATTCTCGTTCGTGCACTGTGATTGCGATACTTTAGGGTTGCATTAATGTTATCTATTTTGTGCATTGCTTAACACTTTGATACTGGAATTGTGTTTTCTTTCTTCTCTTCTTTAGTAAAATCACCTGTCTCTTAATTTCTATCTTGCCTTGATCATTGCTATAATTAATCTTTTCTGGAAAAGTTGGGTAGACTACCACTTCTATGTTGTGCAATTAAAGTGTAAACGAATTTGGCTATCTTTGACTATCATTTTGTTTTTTTATTTTTCATTTTATTTGTAATCCTCAAAGAGTGAACATGTATTTCGTTTGTATATGAATTCTTTTTTTCAAAAGCAGGTACATCAAAAACAGCTACATCAGGATCTGTACTGTCCGTCGAAGCATTAGAGAAAATGATGGAGGATCCAAATGTGCAGAAGTTGGTTTTCCCGTAAGATAATTTTATGATTAAAGAGGCCAAATGTTCTTTTGAAGTTTCCATGATCCCAAATATTATCCATATATCTTTGTCCTCGTAAATGATACACAAACTCATTTATCCTATCTTTTAACATTCTGCAATTTGTTAATTTTATGGCAGGGTAGGGCTTGGCTTCACCAGAGATTATATATTATATTATTTTATTTTGAATCTATCTTCTTTTATAGAGACAAATGTGAAATATTCTTTGGACATTGTAAATAGACCATTCTACTTTGAAACTGTTAAATTTTCTTAATTTTATTAAAATTTGAAATTTGATCTAATTTAGTCTCACCATTAAATTTCTTGCTTATGTTAAGTGGAAGTACACGTGCGTGAGTGCATTAGAGACTATTCTAGGTCCTCTTAAATGTAGCTTTGTCCTTTTTTTTGTTGTAACAACCCGAATTCTCATTCATTGAGATATTGTTCTCTTCAGCTTAATGGTCTTATGGTTTTGTCCCATTGGTGTAACTCCTTAGGAGGTCACCTATCTTGAGCGTGTTCTTGCACGAGCACACTTTGGAATTTTGGATGAAATTCCAACTATTACACCAAAAGCGGCCTCGATATTCAAGAGTTTATCTCCATTCTACTTGAGGGATTTCATAATCTCCCTCACTAAAGTAACTGACATCTTCATCAATTTTCTTAACCTAGAATCATCCATCAGCTTATATTGGCGTAATACTTTGATACCATTTGTAACATCCCGAACTTTCATCCATCGAGATATCATACTCTTCAACCTAATATATATTTGTTTAACTACTCAAGAGGTCACCCATCTTCAGGGTGCTCTAGCACGAGCATGCTTAACTTTGTAGCTTCTGATGAAATTCCAACAAAAATGGTCCTTGATATTTAAAAGTTAAGCTTCATTGTACTTAAGAGATATCATAATAAAAATTTAGACCATTTCTTGATTTATTGATGTCATCTTTGCGGAGTGGCTATGCTAATCTTCTCTATATTGTTCTAATCTATAACAGCTCGAACTATCATCCATCAAGATATTATCCTCTTTGGGCCTAATGGCTTCACAGTTTTGTCGCATACAATCCTGAGAGTAACATGCCTGATTTTGAACTTTATGATGAAATTCCTACCTTTACATCAAAAGTTGCCTTGAAGCTCAAGAGTTCATTTCATTCTACTTAAGGGATTCATAATCTCTTTCACTTAGCTGAGATCCTCGCGTCAGTGCCCTAAACCTAGAAGCATCCACCAGACTGATAGGAATGCATTTCGTCTGAGACGTTTGAATGAGATTCATTGTCTTTAGTGTCTTCGGCCTAGATGCAATCCTTCTTGGTTTATCATCTTAGGGATCGTCTATTGGACCACTTTGCTCAACCTTTGCTACTCGTTGCTCTCGCTAGAGCTTTGCCACTTGCTGTCGTTTGGTCAGCTCTCTGTGAGGTGCAAGTTGATGTTTGTTGGAAGGCCGGATTGCAGCCACGAACGTGAACTTTCATCCAAGTTGACAAAAATTTTAACCATGAGACTAACTTGGATCAATTTTGACTAGTAATGGATTAATTTGGAAACATAAAATAATCCAATATTTAAATGATCCCCCTTATAAAATGCATGGATTATTTTGACGTTTTTCTTGCCTTTGATATATAAGTTTCGACAATTTATTTTCTTATTTGACTTCTTCGGATTGGCTATAAATTTTCATGTAAAAATTTTAATTATACATTTTTCTTTGAAAAGCATCTGATCACATAGCTTTGCTCATTGCTTTACCCTTCGAGTAATATTTTCTGTTTATACATTTTGTAACACTTTTCGGAGTTTATGCATACAACTACTCTTATTCCATTTATCTTTCCTCAAATAAAAGGTTTGATCTTATATTATAATTGCTGCAGATATTTACCTGAGGAGATGAGGAACCCAACTACCTTTAAGTGTAGGTATATTGGTTTGATTTCGTTATTTGATATTCATTTTTTCTTGTCAAACTATAAGCTGAACTGTCTTCATTTTCCTTCTAAATTTGGTTGATGGCTAATTCTGTGCAGCTTCTCGTCGAATAATTATTGATCATTATTATGTTCATTATTTTCAGGGATGCTACAAAATCCACAATACCGGCAGCAATTGCAAGATATGCTGTAATGATTATGTTACTTTTAACTTCCTTTCCTAGTTTATAAAAGTTTTCTTATAATTGAGTATAGGCATGTTCCAATTGTCGCATAATCTGGGCCATGTTTGGATTTGTTTTGATTCTGTTTTTGTTTTGTTTTGGTTTTACTAAAAATAAAAACATATTTAAATGTTTTACTATTTTCTAATTTTTATAAACATGCTTAGAAATGAAAAGTGAAAACAAAAATAAATTATTTCTACTTAGCATAATTTAGTATTTTGTCCATACTTCAATCACATCTATGCGCCCATTAGTCTAATTAAATTTTATTTAATTTCTAAGTAATCTAGGTTTCCACAATAAATGATAATTAGTTAATAACTTCTTATCGATAGTATATTAATTAATGTATAGTTGTTAGTCAAATTAAAATTCAATTAACATTCTAAATTTTGATGATTTTAATTATTTACAATTAATTCCTGACTTGTCATAATAGATAATTAACTATGATTTAAAGTTTGTAATCAATAATTAAATGGAGAAGCCATATTAGAGTACAAAATTGACGGAGCACATGTGTTCGTCCAAATATTAAAGCACACTTAATCTTACCAAAAAAAAGGGGTAAATGAAAAAAAGAAGTCGCAAATCTCTCAAAGTCAAACAAAAGTAACAATAACATATCGATGATAAACAAAAAAGCTTTAGTTTACCCACTTGTAAAGTTCCTGAAAAGGTACCTCCCGAATATTTATGAATTGGCTCAAAAATTCTAGAATAACTACGCTTTCACTTCATTGAGATAATACTGTTCATTATAGTTTAAAATTGTGCAATTGGAAGTTCACCTCAGGATAATATGCATGCTAAGTGCCTTGAGGCCTGTGCCTCACAGGGAGAAAGCAACATATCCTCAATTGTTTGAGGTGCATCTTGAGGCACATGAATGAGACATATGGCTCTATCTAAGAGTCTAGAAGGGGCTGGGTTTTTTTAATTATCTCCGCATAGTCTAGGTGGCATTTTAGACTGAACTCAGGTCATAAAAAATAAATATATGTGAATTGTGAGATTGAAGATAAATAAGAAGATTGAGAGGATGTGGATATTTTACTTATTTATTTTTAACTTTTCTACTTTTGTTAACTTATTTTAGACTTCTTGCTTATTATTAAGTGGTTGTATGATTTTTTTTTTGACATTACTTCAATACTTTTGGATAACTTTCAAATGTTTTCTTCACATGATGATTTAATTTTGAAGTTCATCTCTCAGAATGCTTTGATGCTTACACATCGCCTCACAAAAAGCTGTCTCAGTACTCCATGAAAATTTTAAAGCTTGCTTTATGATCATAGAAGTCCTTTCTTCTCCCTTGTTCTTTTCGGTTATTTCCACTTCTCTATTCAATTCACTTCACAATTCCCAACAAGCCGCATCTATAAAATTTCTCATAGTATGGCCAAAATTCGATCTCTACTTGCTATCATAGTCTCAAGCATTTCTTGAACTCTTCACAAGTGGCTTTACATGTCCTTGCTTCATTAGAATACCTTGCATATTCTTTTTCAAAACTGAAGTTTTTTCAGCTACCATTTTTTTTATCTCATTTTTCATAACTATCTCATTCCTCGGTAGATCCAAGTATAATTGTTAGAACATCAAATTTTTGTACAGAAGATTTTGCTAGAAACAAATACAAAGAACTTGCAAGATAATAGTAAATATAAAAAGTCATCAAGTTTGATTTATAAAACTGCTGCTATTTTAAATTTTTATAGATTAATTATAAAGAGATCAAACACATAAGAATAAAACGACAACAACAAGGCCTTCATCACACTAAGTGGGGTCGGCTACATGAATCCTTTTTCTCGATTGTGTCCTAATCAAACAACATAAGAATGCTATTTAATATTTGTGAGCTACTTAAAAGTAGAAGCAAAGCGATTTCAATTCATCATCATCATCATCATTAGCTTTATCCGTCCTATTTGAAAGTTGGTGATGAAGCCTCCTTTTTCCTTTGTTTCAATTGAGTATGAGATATGAAGTTTATCTTTACAAAGCATTTTGAATAATTTATATACACATAAACTTTGATTTATCCTTCCTTGGCCACTAATATCAACTTATCAAATAGGTGCATTTTTTGTCCTTTGTTGTACATGTCCGAATTACTCAAGTTAATTTCTAGTCACTTTGACTTGATAGCTATCATTTTAACATTTCTCCTCATATAATCATTATTTAATTTATTTTTTAGATCTATTCATACATTTATTTTTAATATTCTCATTTATGTTACAAACAATTTAGATATAATGATTTCTTACGACCCAACGTTTGAATCTAGATAATATTGTCAGCCTTATTGTGAATTTATAAAATTTATTTTTAATCTTTCATAACATCTTATCACACGACTTTTGAGGCGCTTATCAATGTTAGCTATCCAGTTTTAACTTTTGAACTTATAGCTTCATTTAGTTTTTTTTTTCTTATATATATATATCTGTGATAGGACGCAATGGAGAAAAAGGATTCATGTAGCCGACCCCACTTAGTGGGATTAAGGCTTTGTTGTTGTTGTTGTTGTATATATATATCTGTGATAGGGTTGGTGTAGCTCTAGTGGCAGATAAAATTAGAGAGAGTCGTCTTAGATGGTTTGATCATATTAAAAGCCGACCATCTGATGATACGATTAGTAGAGTAGATATTTTATATTCGACTTATGTTAAAAAAGCAGATGTATACCTAGAAAGACTTAGGCTTATCTTATAAAAAATGATTTTAGTTTAATAGAATTATATGAAAATTTTTGACATTCAATAGGACGCAATAGGGAAAAAGGATTCCTGTAGCTGACCCCACTTAGTGGGATAAAGGCTTGTCGTTGTCGTTGTTGTTATAATATATTTAAGATATTTAAGCTTTATCACCATGTATTTCAATAATATTTAATTATAATTGTTAATATCATTTATACTAAATTTATATATTATATACTTAGTTTCGAACTGAAAATTTTAAGTTTTCCAAATATGTTTTTCTCCTAATTCTATTCTTTTACTTAATTCAATTGTTATATCATTGATTAGAAATTAGAATTGTATCATGTGCAAAAACATACATTAAGCTGCCTCTTTTTGAATATGTTTAATCAATATATAGCCCAAAATAGTCTCCTGACTATTTGTATATGGTCAATTAAGCCCTAAAGTTTTTATATTTCTCTAATTTAGTCCATCAACCTTGCAAAATTTATCCCCTCGGGACTAAATTAAAATCTTTTTTGTATAGTTGTGATCAATTTTGTATCCTCAATTTCGTCAATTTCTATTGGGAAGCTTATTTGAGAAGAATTTATATAGCCGAGGGAAGAATTGTATCATGTACAAAAACATACATTAAGCCGCTTCTTTTTGAATATGTTTAGGGCTGGCAATTTGGCTCATTGTTCGCGGACAGCTCGTAGTCAGCTCGTTAAGAAGCTCATGTTCGGCTCGTTCGTTAAGCCTAAAGAGCCGAACACGAACAAATTTTTAAGCTCGAAATGTTAACGAGCCGAACACGAACAACTCGTTTGTTCGCTCGTGTTCGGCTCGAATTGACTCGAAATAAAAAAAAATAATCATATAATTATTTATATAATAATTTATTATATATATTTTTTATATATTAATATATTATATATATTTATATTTAAGTTTAAATCATAATTCGTTATGTGGTAGTGTGGTTATCATGCTTGTTTCCATTCATTTGGTCTGTGTTCGAATCCGGCACTAGACATATTTTTTTCAATTAATTTTAACGAGCCAATTTCGAGCCGAACACGAGCCGAACACGAACAAAAATATTTAATTCGAGCCGAACACGAACACACCTTTCACGAGCCATTTCGAACACGAGCCGATTTCGAGCCGAACTAATTTCGAACGAGCCGAACACGAGCCTAGCCTTAGCTCGCTCAAGCTCGGCTCGTTTACAGCCCTAAATATGTTTAATCAATATAAAGTCCAAAATAGTTTCCTGACTATTTGTATATGGTCAATTAAGCCCCAAAGTTTTTATATTTCTCTAATTTAGTCCATCATGCATGCAAAATTTATCCCCTGGGGACTAAATTAAAATTATTTTTGTATAGTTGTGATCAATTTTGTATCTTCATTTTCGTCAATTTCTGTTGGGAAGCTTATTTGGGAAGAATTTATATAGCTGAGGGATTGAATTAAAGAAATGTGATATTATGAGATCAAATTGATCACATAGGAGTAGTTTGTGACTAATTTGAGCTTTAAAACTCAAAGTTGATCTTATAAGTAAATCTATGATAATTGTGAACTTCTAGGTCACTCCGCAACAATTTTTATTATTAATCAGTGCTTAGTCATATATATCTTTAATAACATCAGCATATACACACTTTTCTGACAATTATTAAAAATTAATTTTTGTTGTACTCGATTATGTTCCTTGTTAGTAATACCAAATTGACATTACTCTCTCTTATAGCTTCATTGCTTGATTCCTCTATAATTAAAACAATTTTGGATATCACATTTTTTTCTTGAATATTGGACTTACAATGCTTTTCCTCCAATGATTTGAAATCTTTTCTCCTGAAAAGTTGTATTAAATTGATTTATTTACCTAATACTTAATAGATATTTCATTTGGACTCAAAGCTTTTTCTTTATGCATTTTTTGTGGGCTAAATTTTCTTTAATTTTTTTTTTTTGATCGACTTATAAGATCATTTACTATATTATTTATTCCTTAAAACTCTTATTTAGTAAGTTATCAAGTAACATTTTTTATTCACTTTTAGTCCATCTAATTTCTTCAAAATTCCTATTAACTTTTTTTTTAGCTACTCTCTTCATTTCTTTTTTTCCCTAAATATCAATTTTATTATATTGATCACCATCTTCTTTGTATATTGTTAGTTATTTTATCATCATTATAAACATTAGTTGCATTCAATTTTTGATATGTTTTAAAAAGCATATTTTGTTTTTATTCCGAAGTTCTCTTTGAATTGAGTGAGTTTTTGCTTTCGAGCATAAATATGTCCCAAGTTACCCGCCTTGATTACCTTACACTAATCCTAAATTCATTTTATTTTTCAATTTAAATTTCAATTTTCACAGATTCTAAGTTTTTTTTTTATAATTTTGCTATTGATCTACAATTAAATGAAATGTACAGTTATACCCAAAACGAGCATAAATGCTCTTAAACATTCTAAATTTAGTCTACTTTCAATCTAGTGCTAAACAGTTTAAATTCATCAAAATGCAATAAATATAAAAATTTATAAAATTTCATTTATCTGAACAGGGGAATACTTACTGTAAGGTTCCGAGTGTAAAACTTGACCTAAAAATTACTATGTAATAAGCATCACATTGATGAATTTAAATTTTCCTCCACAATAAGGTAAACTTTAGAATGCATAGAAGCATATATAGGCTCTTATAAATTCTAAAGTAATTAAATTTTAATTCTAAAACTCAAATATCAAATCCTGCACAATGAACAACTAGACACCTTAGTATATCAAATGCATTGAATTGAGGCTTCATACACTTTCCTCGCTCAGTCAAGTTTCAAACAAACTACATGTTTAAATATCCTATATAATAGATAAACATTACTAACCTTTTATCATCAACACTTAATTATTATCTCATTAACTTCAGTTTTTCTTAGCTGAAGCCCAATTTATAATTTATAATACTGTTGACAGAGTGACAAGAAATGCGCCATGAAAAAATGTTGTCACGGCCCAATCTCTCTCTCTTTGTTTCTTCCCATGCAAACCTTGATTCTTAATGACTTTGATCTCAGAGTTCCAACCTCTCTTGTCAAAAGAGTTTTTTCCTTCCCATGGAAAAGATCTTCAAATCGAAACCTATTACTACTTTCTTATCATCTTCCCTGCCAAGGTCTTGGCTAACCATACAGCTTCAAAACCCATTCACCATGGACATCCCAATGCACAATTTTCTCTTTTTCACCTTCATTCACTCCCTCAGAAACCTTGTTTGCTAATGGCTTCATTCTCAAAGCTCAAATCTTTATGCCTAGAAAGCTTTCTTCCATGGAAAGCTTTTTTAATTCCACCGGCATCCTGCTTGCTCCACTTCCTTTCTTCAATGTTTCTTCAATGTTTTATGTTTCCTCCCCAAAGCCAGGACCCTCAACTTCGAGCACCTTTATGTTTCAGACCATAGGAATGCTAGTTTTTCTTGCTCTAGTGAGACTGCTCGAGGTATTCAATACTAGACATTACTCCTCAAATCTCATCTCTACTCTACATATTTTGTAGTATTTTCTTTGGTCATCTCAAACATCACTGGAATTTGGCAACCAATGACATTGGAAACTATAATCTATTAAACAACTCAATGATACTCATTGTTAGAAGGTACCTGGCTGTATTTGAGGTCACAGAGGAGGCTGCATCAAGCAGTCAATGTGAACAACTTCCTGCTTGGACGTATCTTCTGTAACCTCCTTACCACCTATACAGATTCGGAAATGACAATGACACTATAGTCCTCGTTCCTCAATGCCAAGGAACTTTTGCATCTTTTGTAACCTCCTTGCCACCTATGCTGTTTCGGAAATGACTGTTGCGCTATAGTCCTCATTACTCAATGCCAAGGAACTTTGGCTATCAGCATTATCATTTGAATTTGGGAGGGCCTATGCTTTATTAAGTCATGCCTAGAGCTTTGCCTTAATTTAAGAGATTGATGCAAACATAAAAAATATGCTTGACTCTATAATGATGATTCAACATGAGGTGATGCGAAATAAGCATCAGATGAGATGAATATCAATCAATTGTTGGTATGGGAGTTTCACATAAGAGTGCAGTACATCTTGAGGACGAAGAAGATGTGTATGAAGAGATAGAGAAAAAGACCATGATTTAAATTTAGCAATGGAAAAGAGAGTAAGATTGTTGGTTAATATGGAATAGATTGTAGCTAAGATTAGATTAGCCTTAGATTATGTGTTGCAAAACTACTAGTTCTTCGAGTTAAAAGATAATCTATTTATTAATAAATTTGAACTATAGGTATAGATAAGGGTGTAAACGAACCGAACACAAACAAATAGAACTTGTGTTCGTGTTTGGTTTGTTTGAAATAAGCTCGTGTTCGAAATTGTTTGTGAAGTCACTGTTCGTGTTCGTTTCTTAATGAACGAGTCGAACACGAGCTGTTCTCGAACGACGAGCAACACAGCTATTCGCGAATGACGAGCCGCTTGATGCCCCTAATATTAATATATATAAATAATATATTATATTAATTATATAATTTATATTATATAAGTATATAATATCTATATTAGTATATTACTAATATAGTTTATTAATATAGTATTTCTATTAATTTATTATATATTATAATTTATAAAATTTAATCTTTTAAAATATCATAAATTTTTTATATATAATTATTTTAAATTATTTTATATTTCGAACAATAACGATTCGAACACAAACGAACACATCACTGTTCGTGTATTGTTCGTTTAACTAACCGAACGAAAAAAAAATTATTAGTATTCGTATCGTTTACGAATGAATCAAACACGAACTCCTTGACGAACCGAACACGAATTGTTCGCGAACAACGAGCTTTTTTGATAGCCCTAGGTACAAACGTGTAGACTCGTATTTTTTTTTTAACTTATTTCTTAAGATAATATTTATCATGCATAAAATTGCTCGAGCATGCTTAATGTCTCTGACATTGAGCAAGCATATCTACTTGATTTGGGATTTCTTGATACTTATGACAACGATTGACACCGTTGTAGGGCTACTAGATGGTGTGATGGAATACCAAAAGTTGTTAGGGAAGTTGTAGAAGGGTTAGCGAGAGTGGGAGGATGTAGGGCGGTGAAACATCAGCTTGTGACAAAAAAACTAAAGGCGACAAAGTTGCGAATTTGTGCTGTTACCAGCAATTGGAAGCGCGTTCGACTGCTGTTTGATGTAAAAATATAAGCAAATGGCGCACCACTTGAGCATTCCAAAGAGCATAATACATAAACTCGAAAAACAGAAATTCCAATAATCATATATGTAGAAATCTCCTAATAGGAAATCCCTAATTATAAGTCAATATTGTAGGCATTGTCATTCATCTTCTTTGCAATCCAGAATAAACCATCTGCTCTAGGCTTGAGCTTCTCGAAGGAACATTTAGGAAATTGTTCCTTCAATCTGATCTAGACCATATTGCCTAACATCAAAACCGTAGCTTTTTTGAACTTGTCAGCTTGTTTTTGATACTTAGTGTTATACTTGATAATTTCCTTCCTAACCTGTTCATGTAGGATTTGAATGTCCTTGGTTCGAACCTCGACATCTATGCTAATCTCGCTTGTCGACGAGTAGGACTAACTCTAAAGATGTAAAAGGGTTCCACCAGTGCACAATCTCAAAGGGATTGTGGCCAGTGGACTGACTAGTAGAATGATTATAGGTAAACTCCACATGAGGAAGAACCAAATCCTACTATTTGCTGCGTTTTCTCACAAATCATTCTTTGAAGGTTTCCCAAACCACGGGTTACACTCGATTTGCCCGTTTGTCTAAGAGCGAGCTCTTGAACTGAACTGAAGCTTGGTATCTAACTTAGCCCATAAAGTCATCCAAAAGCGGTTGAGAAATTTCACATCCTTGTCCAAAGTGATGCTCTGTGCTATCTCATGAAGACAAATAACCTCCTTGTAATACTAGTGCTATGTGTGACGTGGGACAATCGGTCTTTTTAGAAAAATGATCTATCACAACCATGGGAAAATCCTTACTCCATGGTGTCTGAGATAAGCCCACCACAATATTTATGCTCATGTCCAACTAGGGTGCCTCTGAGATAGGAGGGAGGGTGTATAACTTGATATTCTACTCTTGAATCTTAGTCAAATTACATATCCAAAATTGTCTGACGTGCCTCTTCACATCTCATGCTTTTCTGGGCCAGTAAAGGTTCTCTTTTATAAGGATAGCGCCTTATCTCTACTAAAACATCCTGCTATTCTTCCACTCCTATAAAATACTCTCTCCGAGTGAGCTTCGAGAAATGCACAATCTATTTTGAAAATAGTATCCATAAGAGCTGTGGTATTGCTCATTTGGCCTATCCTGGCTTTGCATCCACATGTCCTGGAAGTCCTTGCCAGTTGCAAATAAGTTTTTTAACGCCTTAAAACCAATTATCGTTGACTGCATTGTGATTAGTAATAAATGGCGACAGAACAGTGCATTACCTACTTTATTATGACTCCCTATTTTATGTTTGAGTACAAATATAATGAAGAATGAAATTTCACTCATGAGCCGTGTCTACATTTTAACCTTTTTTGATTATACAAGAATCTCAAGGCTTCGTGATCAATGTAGTGAGTAAATTCATTGGCCATCAGTTAATGACTCCAGTGATTAAGAGCCCTCATGATATCATAAAATTCTTTGTCGCAGGTAGAGTAATTTATCCTGTAATTATTTAATTTTTCACTGAAGAAAGCAATAGGGTGCCTTCCTTAACTTAGCACAAATCCAATTTCCACATTAGAGGAATCACATTTTACATCAAATACTTGATTGAAATCTGGAAGGGCGAGAATGGGGGCTTGAGTCACTTGTTTCATTAAAGTATCAAAAATATTGTGGAATCGTCTGACCATGCGAATTTATCCGACTTAAGAAGCATAGTCAAATGTGTCGCAATCGAGCTGAAATTCCTGATAAACCTCTTATTTGTCGGTCGCCAAATTAGAATTTATCGGTCTCCGAGATGAGTATCTCGACGCCCTCTTTGAAAATATTTAATTTAATTTAATGTATATATGTAATTTGTAAAAATATCAATTTTTATTTGAAAATATGAAATCAAACCGATTTCACATCCTCACTAGTTTAAATAAACGAGCACTACACCACAAGCTATGCATCTATCCCGATGAATAGACACATTACTTGATAGTACGACTCAATTAAATAACTTAATAAATTTGTGACATCCGTTCTGGTCTGCGAATCTTTTATGTTGACCGACGAGTTCCCCTATTTAATACAAAGAATTAAATAGGGTTTATATTAATCCGGGGTCTTTAAAGCTCCCTATAGAGACAAGCCTCAATAGTCAATTACTCCTCACATGACCGAAATCATTTAAGAGAACTCTCAAATTAGATCAGAGGTGTCCATCTTCATGAATTTAAAGGGTTAGGATTTTCAAGGTAGTGTGTAGGAAGGTCAAGTGAGAGGAACAAATAGGAACAATATTTCTAGAATCAAGGGAAAGAAAAGTAGGAGATATCACAAAATAGAAGTGAACCTCAATGATTATCAGACTATCCTATTACTCGGCTTTAAATTTTGGAAACGAAGTTATTTAGATTTCAATTCTGCTAATTATTAATTATAGGAATTACACTTGCATAATGTCTGATTATGCAAATAACCTAGAAGATGGGAGGATTTACGTCGTATCGGACGGTGAACTCGAAATCATAAGGCGAGTTAGGGCTTATATTGCATAACATGATTGTGCAAAGGCCTAAAAGAAAAAGTGAGGATTTATGTCGCGCTAAGCGGACTACCTCGAAGTCCCATGACTTATAATTTCAATTAAAGGAAGGTTTTGCTGATGTAGTCCCATTTTGCTGTTGTAGATTGTCTTTCTCCGTCCGCTGCATCCTCATCGCGCTGCCCTTGAAATTTTATTCCGTGCTCCATGTTGTATCAGTATTGAGTTTTAAGTTTTAAGGTGGACATGCAATTGCTAAGTCAGTTTTTTATTTTGGACACCCCCTATGAAACCATACTACTAGCCTCCTATTCTAAAAGGTATGGTGCGCATAAATAAAAGAAACAGTAGAAAGTGCAATAAAGGAAAAAACAGTAGTAGAGAATATGCAGTAAATGTACAGTAAAGGAAAGCAGTTGTAAAGAATATGCAGTAAGTGTGCAGTAAAGGAAAGCAGTAATATGTGCGGGAAAGTAAACTGTTGTAAAACATAAATGAACATGTATGTCTGGCAGGTCTGTTATCTCGTGCGAATAGGAACAATATCACAAGTACAAGCAAGTATAGTAATGGGTTTAGCGAACATGCATCCACCTACAAGAGAATAAATGACAAAGCGGACGGAATACTCAGGGAAAATTGAGAGAAATCATGAAAAAACACAAAAAAACCCGAAGAGAGCCTACAAATGTCCCTGAAAACTTATTATATGAAACACACGGGAAGCCCGAAAAGGACCGTAAGCATGATGGTGGGGAGGACGCAGAATCAAGATTTTGTGTCAAATCAAGACTTTAGGGCCCTAACGAATCACCATGCATGTGTTATGCAACACTAAATAAAATGTTTTCAGTATAATAGCTACAGAAGGAGGAAACTCCTAACTTGATTCATACGACTGACCCGTGAATTTTTTCTTATAAAATGTTAAGAAAAATTTCATTTCATTTTTTTTTTTGAAAGAAACTTTGACTTATCATTTATTTAAAAGAAATTTTTGATATTTTAAAAGTGAATGAATCAATCATATTAACAGACGTGAACTTTCAATTACCTGTAGAGGCGAGGGGTACCCCTTTACTAAGTGTTAGATATGTGGTATTGCAGATCCCTCATCCTCGTAAGTTCAGTGAGTCGGGATCGTGCTAGGACCTCTCACACATTCCTAGGTGGTTCTTTCATCACTTGTGCCCATACCCCCGAACCATTCTACTTACAGTTTTGCTTGATGACCCACATATAACAAAAGATTTTACGTGCACAGTTATGTCTCGTACGTAAGTGCAGAAATCAAACCAAGAAGCAAGAAAGAAAAGAAAGAAAAATGAGGTGAGAGAGGAGGAGACGACCCGCCTAAAAGAACGACGTAAAGGAGGTGTATCAATCCTCAAAATCGTATAAAAGCGAACGACCCCAAACTCCCAATGACTCAATCCCGACAGACTCCGCTAAAACCTATCCACGATAAGACCCGACAGCCCTCACAAAGTCAAGACTTAAAGACTCCACCTCTCACAGAAATGCAGACATGCCGGACTTCCTAGAAGAGACACACTCCCTCCATGAAATGACCAATTAAGACTCCCCAGAATGTCCCGAGAATACGACTCAATTGGCTACACAAAACTTAACAGGAAATTCCAATATGTAACACATCAGGCAAAATCAGAAAGCTCCAAAAGGTGCCACCAAAGACTTCTTAAATTCAACAACCCAAAACTGCCCAGCATTTAAAGCTATCCCTTGCCCTAAGATCAAGACTCACAAACCCGAAACCAAGCCATTAACATATCCATGACCGAATCTCAAGCCTGTCACAGAAACAAGGAACCCTATATCTAGGCCAATCCCACAACTGTGCCGCTTCAGACTCCAACAAATGCCAAACTTAAGCCACATGCCATGCTAGAAACTCGGCCATATCATAGCCAACCGAAATATATCGAATGCCAAATAGGGGCTGAAATGAATGCAAAACTAGGCCATAAAGGCAAAAGACCGAACCTATGCGGGGCTGGAAACAGGGGCCGGGGGCTGCAGTTAAGTGTAAATAGAGCCCCAGAAGGAGCTAAAACCGAGCCACTAAATGGCCAAAACCGAAGCCAAGCGCATCCAAAAAACGCAGCCCCTCATGAGGGAAAACCGAGAAATCCCAATTCGCATTAACCCCCCCCAATAAGCCAAACTCTTTCACATATGCAATAATGTAACGAAAAGAGAGTATGAAAAATATGTGTATCAATGAATGGCTCCCCAAACATTCCAAACATACTACAAGAGCCTCTTGAAGCTCTCCCAAACCCCCAAGCTCCAATTCAAACTACATTTGTAAACATGTTATAACACTTGAAGTTGTGTGAAAATAGAAAATAAGCATAAGGTTTTGAGGCATGCTTTCAACCTTCCGATTATACTAAAAACATGAGTAAAAGAGGAGCACTCACACCCCTCCAAACAATACATGTGAAGTTTAGCACTTCCAAACCACAAAATTCCTTTCCTTATCCATTTTATGTTAGTATGACATGATAAGTAAATAGCATTTTAAAAGGAGGGAAGCATAGACATCAAAGACCGAGGGGCTAGCCACATGAAAACAACCAAGCAAGAGGCACTTAGCAAATCCCTCCAAGCTTCCAAACTTCACAAAGAACCCTTCCATTTTTTCAGATTTTCAAAAAAAGAGAACACCCCCAACCACTTCAAATTTTAAAATAGGCCCCTCAAACATTTCAGGTTTTGTAAAACAAGAGTCCAAATATTTCATATTTTGTAAAACAAAACCCCCGCGTTTCAGATTTTTTTTTTTTTAAAATAGAGGCCACCATATATTAAGCATACAAGTAGCATAAGTAAGAGGAACAACATATTTATAAGGCCTACACATGAAGCTCAAGCACTCCAAAAAAACATGCTTTCCCCTCCCTCTTTTTCATGCTAAAACATCACTAAGAGCATCAAATTTAACAATTGAGATTGAGACATGCATGAACTTTCCAAGTGAATCCCATTGACGTAAAGAAACATTAGTGAAAAGAGTAAGGCATGCCACTTAGAACCCCCACATCAAGGCCCAACATTAAAGTCACATGTATTCAATGCCATCTTTCATGAGATAAATTATAGTAGAGCGTGCAATAAGGGTAGAGAAAGAGATAGCTAGCCAAACTCTTCCATCAAGAAAACTTTTCAAAATAAAGCATGCCAAGCTATGGGGCCAAAGGGGCCTATACCTCAGTGATCGAACAACACAAAGAAAGGGGGCAGATGAGCCGACAAGTGAGCAGAACAGAGATGCCAAGCAGACTAGGGCTCGAACACACCAAAAAAAAAGAGAAGCTGACAGCACCTCTTCTCCCCTCCAAACTCTATCCGGGAGTAAGGTAAAGCTTCCACCAAGCCTAGGACACACACAAGAAGAGAGAAAGCAAGAAGAGAAAATGGTAGCAGTTCCCCTGTTCCAGACAGGAAATCGGCCAACCTCATGGAAACTCCCCAAATGGGGATTTTATAGCAAGAAGAGGGGGAAAAGCTCAACCAAACTCACCTAAGACCCACCCGAACTCAATCGAACTCACCCAAGCTCACGCATGATTGAACTGAGCGCAGGAGACGTGCTAGGTAATCGCAGCTGGGGCGACAACGAGGAAGAAGAACGAGAAGGGGCTTAGAAGGCATCAGGAAGGAGGGGTCTTTCCCCATTCGTGCCAAGGGGAACAGGCTCGACAGGCGCCCAAGCTTGAAGTGGAAAGTCCATGACATCGAGAAGGAGAAAGCTCGAGTAGAGTGTTCACTTCAAGCTTGGGGATGACGCTTCACGAGGAGACGGGGCCAAGGTACGTACGGGATGGGACGACACGAGGGAGAGGGACTCGCTCAAACCAGAGCTAGGGCAAGGGCACGCACAATCTCGGGGGAGAAAAGGAAAGAACTGGCACGGGACGCACGGGCCAGGGTCAGGCGAGCGCGAGAATAGGGTTTAATAAGGATAAGAAGGATTAAATTAAATTAATTTAGTTAAACGTGCTCAACTTCGTGCCGTTTACTCGTGCTCGGAGCTCTAGCGAAGTGCATTTCTTTCCTAAGTAATTCGACGTGCCAGACGTCCCGACACAGTCCGTTTCGTCATCCGGGATTGTTTGTGCAACCTCGTCGATGGTCGGGTCAAAAGTACGTCGAATCTGATACGTTCTGAATTTCTGGCTCGCTTTCAGTTCCGATCAATTGTAGAGTAATAAAAAGCGTCGAGACCGTGAATTGTGTCATTTGTGTGCGTGGTGGTGCAAAAATGTGTGCGAGACAAACTTATGACTTAAAGGTCCTATGGGGGACTCCTTTTGAGTTCCTCACGTTAATTTCAACATTCTATGTGCTAGAGGTACAGAATTGCATGCGAGACTCAAAAAAGAGTAACGAGATGGCTTCAAAACTTTTAAAACGAAGCGAGTCCCAGTACTAGGGTTCTAAGATAGTCGAAGGAAGGATCCTAATGCTAGACCCTAAATCCTAGGAGGAAAACTAGATCTCGACAAAAGTGAGTTCAACTTATTAAGAGAAGTTGGACCATAAAACTAGCTTGCTTGATTAAATCACTGGGGTCTGGGCCTAGCTACAGTAGCCCCAATCTTCGTTGAGTCTATCTCAATGCTGGCATTTGAAACGATGTATCCCAGAAAGCACAAATGCGATGTAAGAAAATGACACATTTTGAGATGGCCATATAGTTGCTTTATTCAAAGAATCTTAAAGACTTGAAGCAAATGTTGTTAAGTGCTCTCCTCTGAACTGCTATTCACCAGGATATTATCAAAGTATACAACTAGGGTTGTAAACGAGCCAAACTTGAGGAAGTTGACCCTTGGCTCGTGTTCGACTCGTTACAATTTCGCTCGTGTTCGAAATGGCTCGTGTTCGAAATGACTCGTGAGGAATGTGTTTGTGCTCGATTCAAATAAAAAAAACCTTGTTCGTGTTTATCTCTTGTTCAGCTCGAAATAGGCTCGATAGAAAATAAAATGTCACGGGTGTTACTTGGGTGTTATTCGCGGTGTTATTGTTGTTATTCCGTATCGATAACATGGCGTTATTCCGCAGAATAACATCTTGTTATCAGTGTTATTCTAACACCAATAATACCACAAAATATTGTATATTTATATATTTATTTATTTCTTTTCGAGCCGATTCGAGCCGAACACGAGCGAACAAATATTTGTTCGTATTCGGCTCATTTATATTTCGAGCTTAAAAATTTGTTCATGTTTGACTTGTTAAGATTAGCGAACGAGCCGACACGAGCTGTTCACGAATAACGAGTCGTTTTGACAGCCCTATATGCAACCACAAATTTTCCATTGAATGCTCGAAAAATCTGGTTCATCAGCCGCATGAAAGTATTTGACGCGTCGGACAACCAAATTACATAACTGTCCACTCATACATTCCATCTTGTGCCTTAAAGGTTGTCTTCCACTCATTCCCTTGTCTCATCTTAATCTTTCGGTTGCCATCTCACAAATCAATCTTGGTGAAAACTATGCAACTGATCAAGTAAATCGTCGAATCTAGGAATAGGAAAATCGTGAGCTTGTTCACAACCTTGCTATCCATGCAGATGCATCTTGATAACATTTTTTTGGCACAATCAAAGCTAGCACAACACATTGACTTGTGCTCTCGCAAATTAATTTTCGGGCCATCAAATCCTTAATCTGGTTGTGTAACTCCTCATACTCTGTTGTTTGCATTTGATTGGCTGGTCGATTGGGAAACATTCATCACGTAATAAGATCTATAGCATGTTGAGCCTCTCGCAATTGTGACAATCCAGGTGGCATACTGTCCATCAAGATATCCTTAAGCTCTTCCAGTAATGATCGCACTGTCTTAGCTATTTTTTTCTTTGGTCTCATTACCTTCTAGCATCATGAAGGCCAGTCCAATTGACACCTATGTCAGCTTGTAGAAAGGTAGCACGAGGTACGATGATTCCAATCTCCGTCTGAAATTTCATCACTATTGACACCTTTAATGTCAAAAGTATAATACGTTTCCCATCCCTTTTAAAGGTGTATGTATTTTAGTGGCCGTTAGGAATTTTACCTATGTTGTATTGCCATGATCGGCCTAGCATAATATGACATGCATCTATAGGGGCAACATCTCACCAAACTTGATATTGTAGCTTGTTACCAATTGAAAATTTCACCAAATATTTTTTGTCAAACACATCTTGCTTTCTTTTTTCGACTTAGTAAGAGAGTATAACTGTGAATGCTTCTGTATAGAGAGACTCCATTTGCCTACGATCTGCGTAGATATCATATTTTCACAATTACCTTAATCTATTATGAGACTGCCTTCCTCTTTGCAATAAAATGAGTATAACAAATGTTATACCAAAGTCACTACTGATCCCTCTTAGGCTCGGTTTCGAGAATTTATCGAACCAGAAGCATCTCACCATCATCTGTAGCCGGTACTCTTCTTTTCCTCTGGATTTTTACTCTTGGCCTCTGCCACTGCGCCTTACTCAGTGAAAGAAATCACTCATGTTCGGACAGTTGGATGCAATATTATGGTAACCATGACATTTGAAACACTTTTTGACTAGAAATATATTGGTGGTGCTGGCCGGAGACATTAGTCATGTTTTCCTCCTTTATTGGTTTCTCTTCACGAGTAGTAGATCTGGATATTTTGGTCTGCGTGCTATTGCTACCTGATCTGGTGGTCAGATCCTGTTTGGAGGATGGGGTGGACCTGTTATTGCATTTTTTTTCTCCATCTTCATGACTAGAGTATGGATGTCATGTAATATTTAATAGGGCTGTCAATTAACAATCTCAATCCCCCAAGATAGCGGGCTATGGTGTTCTCATTGGGCTCCACTTGCTCACATTTTATTTGGCATGAGTTGCTCGAGCTCAGCCGTGTACTCCTTTACTGGAAGATTTTTCTGCTATAAATGACAAAGTTTCAAGAACAAATTTTGTCTGTAATATGCTGATAGATACTTACACTACATGTCCCTTTTTACCATGAACTAAGAGGCTTTCTCCCACATGCTGGTGTTGGCACTTTTAAGTTTTCCCACCATAGTGACTCACTTGTCTTCAACATGATGGCGACAAGCATTACCCTTCTGTCAGGTAGAACATTCTTGTATTCGAAGACCCGTTCCACTATCTAAAGCCACTTAATGAATTCATAAGGATCCATGCGGCCATTAAATATGATAAATTTACATTTACTCCAGCATCACTTTCTCTCTAATACTTAATTCCGAATGGGCGCGGTATCAATGCTTCACCACTTGAAACTTCTTGGTGGAAATGTTTTTTTTTCATCTCCTTTATTCTTGTGGTAACTGTTGTTGTTGTGGGTGATTTCTCCATACCATCTTTTTTCAAAATCAGCTAGTCTTTGCTGCAATTGGATGATATCCTGCTGCATGTCTTCCTTGTTAGTTTCCTGAGAACTTTTTTTGAGGCTTTTTCTTTGGTGGCATGACATCTTATTCTTTCAACTGGATATTCAGCTTGCTCCGATTCGGAATGACATTGTTCTAGGGTCCCTAGAATTGTGATGGAACACTAAAAGTTGTTAGGGAATTGGAATTTGTAGAAGGGGCAACTGGAGTGGGAGAACGTAGGTAGGTGAAAAATCAGCATACATTGGGGTTGGATAGCGAACTAGAGGTGGTAAAGTTGCTAATTTCTGTTGTAACCAGCAGTTGGAAGGTGCGTTTACAGCTGTCCGATGGAAAACATTGAAAAAGGAGAATCGGCGAAGTACGGATGTCGAGGGGATCCACCACCTATTCCTAGCTATAGGCATCCCACCTACTAGAGGAATAGGCTATAATACTCTAGGGAGTATAGATCAGTGAAAATTTCTTCAAATACATAAATTCAAAAAACTAAAAATCCAAACATTTCAATATACATTTATAAAAATCTCATAATAGGAAATACCTAATTAGAAACTAGAGAAATATGAAATAAGGAACGAGGGGTTACAAAGTAGAGGCTAGTGGGCTGCAATGTGGGGTGGCAACGAGAGAAAGATGATAGTGGCAAGGGGAGGTGAGGAATTGTCGGGAGAATAAATGGACTTGCTACTATAGAAAACAAATGGAACTGCCAGCACTATAGAAGGTAGGAGAACTATGAACTTCCCATCTTTTTAAGAATGATTCGGTGTTCTTGAACCCATCATACTGAGTCCTACGATCAAAATATCACAGTCTCCCAAACAGCATGTTATAGGTATTTATGGATACAACATCACACCACACCTAATCTTGTAGCTGGTCCCCAATAGAAAATTTCACCCGACATCCTCTATCAATGCACCCTATTCTCTTCTTGAACAAAGTCAGGAAATTTGATTGTGAATGTCTCTGAGTAGGCAGACTCAACTTATCCATCATCTGTATAGATGTAACACATTCTTATTATTATCACCATTGATGATAAGTCTGCACACATACTTTTACAATGCAACGGGTGTGAAAAATGTTGTGGTGAAGCCCTGCTGCTCTCTCGTAGCCTAAATTTGACAGACTTAGTGAACCACAAGCATCTTAAACTCATCAACTGGAAGCTGGTACTCTTTCACATCCTCATTGTCTTCCATGTCACCAGTACCACTGTCCACTTCTTCTACTTCTCCCTGCTCAGTGTAAGAAACAACTCTGATAGTAGGCCAATTGGAAGCGATATATCAAAACCCATGACATCTGAAATACTTTCTTGTAGGCACTATATTGGGTTTAGTGCTCGTCTCCGGCTTCTCACTCTGATCAGCTCTATCTTCTTTCTGTACAGTCTTCATATATTCCTTTGGTGCACTTTTACTGTTCTTACTGTGGGTGACTATCTGAATGAAGGAGGGGTCTTGATTTGCTTATGTTATTTCTCCTCCTTTAGTGCTAAGGGCTGAACATCACCCAAAGATCAACACAGTTATAATTGGACAACATTGTTGTTAGTTAGCTTCAGGCCTCCTAAATATTGGGCTATAGTGAGCTTTGACCTGTCAGCTTACATTTCAGCATGAGTTGCTCAAAGTCTACAGTGAATGACAAGTCTCTCTACTATAGGTGATGAAGCTTCAAGAGCATTTCTTGGTGGTAGTGTGGGGGTAGGTACTCTGCTTCTCCTTCATCTTCTCCCATGTGGTAATCTTCTTTCGACCTTCTTTTCGTCTCTATTTTCAGATTCTCCCACTACAAGGAGGCACTTTTCTTCAGCTTTATGGCAGCAAGCTTCATTCTCCTACTAGCTGGCACCTTATTGTAATAAAAAGTTATCTCAATAATTTGTAACCACTCAATGAAGTCATCTAGATTCATTCGCCCCTAGAAATTTGCTAAGTCTATATTCACTTACATGTCTCTATTTACTCAAAAAGTTGTTTCATCCCTCAACCTTCTTTGATACTGAATCTCAAAGTGTTGTTGTCTACCTCCTATTCGTTGGAATCATTCCTACGGAACAGTTTTAGAGTTTCCTACCTCTCGAATCTCTCTATCAGGATAGAAGATGATGTCTTAATGGATTCCTTCTTCGATTTCAGCAAGCCTTTGCTTAAGTTGACAGATTTCCCACTACATCTCTTCCATGGTAAGTTTCTGAACAGCTTCCGACATTTTTCGCTTTGGTGGCATGGCTAGGATTTCGGTTTTGTGGGTGAAAGAGGGTGTATGGGGTTGATTTAGGGCGGTGGAAAAACTTTTTAGAGCTTCAGCAAAGGGAAATGATTTGGTGTGGAGTTTGAGTTAGGTATTGGATTTCGGTACCCTAGGTTGGAATTAGGGTTAAACTGACTCTGATAGCAAATAATATTGGAATTCATCACACAACTGAGGGGAAATAAATATTATTTTTGAATTCAAATAAGAAATTATGACAAGATAATATGAAAATATGAAATTGCCACAAACAACAACACAATAGTAGCCTTCTGGTTTAATCTAGGATGTAAGTGGCGTTGGGAAGGAGCTGGGCCTTCGAAGAGGTAGCGAAGTGGAGATTAGTTGGCTGGAATGCAAGGCGGAAATAAGGGGAAGATGATAGTTGCAAGGGGAGGTGAGGAACTGTCAGAATAATAAATGGACTTAATTGTCCTGGGCGGCGACATCAGGAAAATTGGGGTAGAAACAACAAGAACATCAAAGGTTTGCTTTCTTGGGTGTTAGCATCAAGGAAAGGGGGGTTGGGAGCGATGACAATGAATATGCGGGCGGTTTGAGATGGCGGCAACACAGGTGGAGCGGTGAGGGAAAGGAAGCAGGTGTTCGAAATGAAAGGGTATCAAAAGGATAAACACTGCCCTAGGAACGGGTTACAACTGAAGCACCACTCAAAACCCTTGAATATGACCCGAGAAGGGAAAAGAGAGATGCCAAAGACAATCCTGAAACAAACACAAAGAAAACTAATTGAAGCAAGAGCGTCAAACCTGACGCAGGGGAACTCAGAGCTGTGTGACCATGTCAAGTGCCGCACACGACTGGCTTGGTCCAGCGGGAGAAGGATCGAGCGGCCTTTGTGCATTGTTCCGTCATATTTGAAGCAAGGCCCACTCCTCTTTACCTCAAGACTATATATGAAATTTGTTATGTTTAAGTCAATTTTGCTTCATATTGTCTGCTGTCGGCTTTTTTATCCCTTGTTAGGGATGTATTCGAGGACAGGTAGTGCTCCGCCTGTATCCTGCTAATGCGGTGATTATCTTTTCATTTTCCTCCCTCTTCCGCATTGTCCTGTTTGTTACCGCACATTCTAACAGCCTGCTGTCCAGTCGTACCAACCCAATTCCTGCTTGCTGCCCCACACTCAACAACCCTTGCCTACTGTTCAACAGTACCAATCCAGTTCTAGCTTACTATCGCACCTGCCTTAGCCTCATGCTTGTTGTCTAGCCACTAAACAGTCATCCCCTCACTGTCGTTATGCCTCTCTTCCACCTTCAATCCTTGCCTCTTAGGGGGTCTTTTGTGTTTGTGTCGTTTTCCAATTTTCAAGTATCTTTGTTTATAATCCCGTTTGAATTTCAACAATAATATTTTCATTTCGTTGTGGTTTTGGATTAACTTCGGTATCACTAACTCTAGACACTGATGAAAACAAATAAATGTATCTAGGATAACTCAAAGTGGGCCCCTCTCAAAAGGAAAGCCGATACTTCCCGGGTTAGGGTCAGCCGGACCTCACAGGGTCTGGACTGAACCAATCCATGCATGCAAACGGGCATGAGATACCCGCGTCACAAATGCTTGTTAGACAAATTGACGTAAACTATCACTTGACCATATAGACGTGATCAAATTGCAACTTGTTGTAAAATGGAGAGAATTCCTATATAAAAGTGAAAATCTTTTAGTTTATGCTGTTTGCTAAAACACGAGTGAATCCAAATTTTAGCTAAATATTATAAGCTCTTGAAATCTGATCTCCCAGTGAGTCTGCTGTTTGTGTAATATGTGAAAAACGTTTTTATTTCAATCTCTACCATCTATGGGCTAAAAGAAACGATGTTCTTTAGTTTAAACGATATTCTAAAGAATTTTATGGAGTAACTTTTTTAATGTGTTGCAATCTTTTCTAAATTTGTTGATCAAGTTTTTTGGCCCAGATGTGCTCAGGCCTCATAACCTTTCATCTATCATGATTTTTTTTTTTGTTTTTTATCAGAAACAATATGGGGGGTAGTAGTGAATGGGATAACCGTATGATGGATACACTGAAAAATTTTGATCTCAGCAGTCCAGAGGTCAAACAGCAATTTGGTAAGACATGATTAGACACAATCTTTGTTATCTGAACTGTTCATTTTTATTTACATAGTATTATCAAAGCTAAATTTTTTTTTATTTCTTCTAATGGTAATAAAAATTGATTCATTTACTTTTTAGTGCTGCTGCATTGCTTGTTTATTTATCTTTAATTTCCATTCTCATGCTGTGAGGTGTCCCGGCGCTTAAGTTTTGTGCTTTTTGGTTTTAATCTGATATTTAATTACTGCATCCGTGTAGAATCCAACTTGTGCCTCGCCCTTAGACTTGAAATTCTGGTAAGAAACAACATTTTAAGAATTTAGAACATTTTCTCTTTTGCTATTCGTCATTGTAACTTTGTAGTTCTCAGTTGATATTTTTATTATTTTCATTTGTATCACAATTTTTATAGTATATCTGTGCAACTTAAAACAGAATCTTGAATGCTTTCTGTGGCTGTTGGATTGTAGATATAACTTGATCATGTTCTTGCATAAAATTTCGCACGTGCAATTAGTCGTATATTTTGAGAAAAATGCCAAAATAGTCCTTGAACTATTTTTTTATTGCCATCTTTATCCCGTTTATCTAATATGTTCAATTTAGTCACTCAACTCCATAAATATGATCCAACATGGTCCTTTTGTTGAAATATTTTTGATCAAATTTTATTGGTCAATGGACTATTTGTAATCAGATTTGAGAAGCAAAGTTATTAAATTAGACATACTAGATTGTCTGACAACTGTTTCAATCTTTTTCTCATCATGATTTATTTGATTATCGTCTTAGATCAACCCTTCTTCAAACCCTACATTAGCTCGAGCTCCTTGCATTAGGCATGCTCGTTTATCGGGCTGTCATTTTCAGGCATATATTGATACTGTTCATTAGAAATGATCACCAATTATTTGCTGCTCTTCTAATTTTATGCACTATTGGTATCTGCTGCTATTTCTAATTGCCATTTCCTCTGCAGATCAGGTAGGCTTGACTCCTGAAGAGGTTATTTCTAAAATTATGGCAAATCCTGACGTTGCTTTGGCATTTCAAAACCCTAAAGTGCAAGCCGCAATCATGGATGTATGAAGCTGATCTAGCTGATAATCTTCCATCAATTTTCAAGTTACACTTTCTGACTTGTGTTTTTTCCTTTCACAGTGCTCTCAGAATCCTCTCAGCATTGCAAAGTATCAAAATGACAAGGAGGTGAGGCTCTTGTTACATAAGACAAGTGTTCATTATTTAAAATTTTCTGAATAAATGTTTCTCTTAGATAGGTTGGAGCATTTACTGTAGTTTATTGTAGTCATTCTCATCCCCTCAAGCTTAGCCGGCTTTAGTGGCGAAGCAACTAGTACTACTAGATTATAGCATCTGGTAGAAAAGGCCAGCAGTGTCATATAATTTGTTAGAAACAGGAGCTTAGTCTTTATTTTGAATGATTGAGAGAATTACTTATTAATATTTTGTCAAAACATTATAGTGAGGGTCATAATGCACGCCTATCAAACTTATGTTCTTGTTCAAAGATAGGCCATCAACCTTTTGGCAATCTCTGACCGAACTTCGGCTATGCTTGAACTAATTGATTAACAAAATGAGCTAGGGTTCATAACTTGTTAATTTATCTTTAATCGAGTATAAGTGATATTTTTATTGAACGCAAATATGCCATGAATGGAAGTTAATTCACAAAGGAACCTATGATCTGCTATCTTTAAAAAAGGTTTGTGTATGGTGAAAGGTCACGGTATGAACGAGTATTTAGCAACTTGAAAGGGGAATGAAGTTGTGTATGGCAGGTGAGGGATCCAAACATAGGATTATTAGTGTGTATTGAATAAGCTGCTAATATCCAGCTGCTAATATCCTTTAAATGATTAGGTGATATAAATGAAAATGAAGATGAATTGGCAAATGGGTTGGGAAACTTGAAGAACCAAGCTCATCAATTTTATAGCCTATGATTTTTTAATATATTAAAGATCTTTGAAAATTTGTTAAAGTTTATTTTTATAGACTAAAAAACAGATCAAAGCTCTACTAAGTCATTCAGAAGCTATTCAAAATGCCTACTAATTTGGTGAGGAGGTTCCAATTTTTATAAGAGTTGGCATATATTCATTTGTGAAACTGAGGTGGCATGTTACTTGAGAAGGAAGCTTTGAGTGATGGACGCAGTAAACCCACAATCAGGTTCACTCAATTGGCAAAACCAGAATGAAACTAAATTGGGTCTATTTCCATGCCTATTTAGTCTAGTACTCATTCATGATCTAATTTCTTTTATTGTTTATTTGATTAATTTTGTCAGGTTTAGCTATCCTCATTGGATAATATTATATTTAAATTTGTGTATAATAATAGAATTATATTTATTTTTGAAATAGGATTTTATTTTAATTAAAATTATTTGGCAGTCAATAAATATGGATTGGGCATTTGGATTCAACTTTATTTATTAATGATTGAATGAGTGTAATCATTTGTGTGCCTAATTATGTGTTCTCGCTTTGGATTAATGTTTTGTATGCAGATCTCCTCGCCTTCCCCTTTTCCGTCAATTAGTGTCAGATACATTTCTTGATTTGTTTTGGAATTTTCTCTCGACTTACAGACCCTTCGTTTATGACTTAGTTCTATACTTGAAACGTTAAAGTTAAATAATAAGAGATTTGATGAGTAATACTATTGAAGGATATGAAACTTCAAGTACAATCAATTAGTTGATGATTTTTGCATTTAGCATGAATATTCTGTTGAGTCATTATAAAAAACAAGATTTTTGATGCATGATACTATTGCTATAATAGAAGATTTGAATTGATATTGCATAAATTCTAGAGCTTTGTTATGACTTTAATTTTTTATTTATGTAGAGTTATGTTTTTATTTCTTTACAAAAAAATTGAAAAACATGCAGAACTTTCAAGTGATACTTGAGCAAGTAGACCTATGTTATCTTTAAATAATCATTAATGGACATGAAAAAAATACTTAAATTCAATGCAAGGATAAAACTATAAACCGAAATATTTGAGTAAATAAACTTGATTTTGAATGTTAAAGGTAAAGGATGGAAGGATATATAACATTGTTTACATAGGCATGAGGGACGGAGACATGGTCGTAATTTCTCGGGAGGATATAATACCAACAATATGGAGTTATGTTGGATGAGAGAATGGAAGGAATATAAGCGGTTGAAGAGATAGCAGAAGTTATTAAAGTGATGGAAGAGATTGTGAAGTAGTAGACTCCGCCAGCTTTTAACATCTTCATTAATTTTTTTTTTAATTTTTTGGGTTGAATTTCTAAATTACATAATACAACAACAACAACAAAGCCTTAATCCCACTAAGTGGGGTCGGCTACATGAATCCTTTTTCTCCATTGCGTCCTATTTAGTGTCAAATTTTCGTTTAATTCTAATAAATTAAGATCATTTTTTATGCAATAAGCTCAAGTTTTCCTAGGTCTACCTCTGCCTTTCTTAACATAAGTTGTATTTAAAACATCTACTCTCCTAATCAGATCATCAGGTAGTCAACGTTTAATGTGACCAAACCATCTAAGGCGACTCTCTCTAATTTTATCCGTGACTGGTGCAACACTAACCCTATTACAGATATATTCATTTCACATTTTGTCTCTAAGTGTAAAGCCACTCATCCACCTAATCATTCTCATCTCGGCAACACTTAACATTATGCTTCTCTTTTAAAGGCCAACATTCAGCACCATAGATCATTGAAGGTCTCACCACCATCTTATAAAATTTTCCTTTCGGCCTAAGCGTACTTTCTATCACACAATAAGCTCGGACCGATTCCTCCACTTCAACCAACCAACTCCGAATTCTACTATTAACATCCCCATCTATATCAGCATAGCTTTAAACAATGGACCCGAGATATCTAAATCGTTCACACCTTTTAATAATTTGATCACCCAAAGTTACACTTCGTCACTTAGACCTACTATTACTAAAATTACATTCCATGTATTCAGTTTTAGTTCTACTTAAACGAAGACCTTTAGACTCCAATGTAGACCTCCATAATTCAAGTTTTTCCTGGTCTTTTTCTCGTCTTATCCACAAGGAGGATATCATCAGCAAAAAACATACACCAAGGTACATCCTCTTGTAAATGCCCAGTAAGACCATCCATAAATAAAGCAAAAAGATATGGGCTTAAAGCAGATCCTTGATGTAAACCAACAGAAATACTAAAATATTTGGTCAATCCTCCTTCAGTTCGAACACATGTAACAGCTTCGACATACATATCTTTAATGACTTGAATATAAGTTATATCAACACCTTTCTTCTTAAGGACTCTCCAAAGAACATCTCTAGGAACCTTATCGTAAGCTTTTTCTAAATCAATAAAAGTAAATCCTCCTTATTATCTCTGTACTTCTCCATCGAACCTCTCAATAAATGTATAGCTTCCATGGTAGACCTGCTCGGCATAAATCCAAATTGATTATGAGAAACCTTAATAATACGTCTTAACCTAGTTAAATTGCCCTCTCCCATAATTTTAAATTATGACACATCAATTTAATTCCTCTATAATTTGCAAACTCTTGTGCATCTCCTTTATTCTTAAAAATGGGGACCAAAATGCTCTTTCTCCACTCTTCAGACATCTTTTTAGTTTTTAAAATAATATTAAAAAGTTTAGTAAGCCAGGAAACCCCCAAATCACCTAAACATTTCCACACTTCAATTGGGATATCATCGAGTCCTACGGACTTTCCCCTTGGTTTTCTTTAAAGCCTCGTCAACTTCTTTTTTACTAATGTGACGGTAAAAATGAAAAGTTTTATTATTATTAGCGATATTAAGATTAGTAAGGTCGATCGTACTTTCAACATCTTCATTAAAAAGTTTATCAAAATAACTCACCCACCTATGTTGAATATCATTTTCTAAGAAAAACACTTTTTTATTTTCTTCTTTAATACACTTTACTTGAGTTAAATCTTTACTTTTCTTTTCTCTTTGTTTGGCTAGTTTATACATATATTTTTCACCGTTCTTAAGTATCTAACATATTATAAAGATCACTAAAAGCTAGAATTTTCAGCGTCACGCATTATTCTTTTAGACTTCATCGGGCCTTTTATATTTTTCCCAGCTTCTACGCTTTTACATTTAAACCAATTTTTATAACATAATTTCTTATATTTTATCTTTTCGTACATTATTATTCTACCACAAACTATTTTTATTTATAAAAACTTTTTCTTTTCGATTATCCAAGACATCTTTAGTCACTTGTTTAATAAGTATTAATTAATTTTTTCCACATAAGCATTCGCGTCTTCACTGGACATCCCAAATATTTAAATCTTGAATTTTACTCATAAAAATAATTTTATGTGTCTTTTAGGTGCCATCGTCTGGCATTAGCTGTGCGTAGTGCCCGTAGCAAGTTCGCTCTGGCCGCCGAAATCGAAATCTCGTCGCCCGCTTCCGAGGATGCTTTAATTTATATATATATATATATAATTTTTAGAAAATATGAAATCAACCGACCCTATATTTTTCACAGCTTAAATGAAAGAAGTCACACCTCGTTCATGCATTTATCCCGAAAGACAAACACAAGACTTGAGGTGAGGCTCGATCAAATAAACTAAGAAATATACGACGTCCATTCTGCTCGCGAAACCATTTTATTTCGTCGACAAGCTTCCCTATTTAATATGAAGAATTAAATAGCGTTTATTTTAAACTGTGCTCATAAATTCTTCCTATAAGCGGCAAGCCCCTATAGTTAATTACATCTTAAACGACCGAAGTCACTTAAGAAAACTCTCGAAAAAAATCGTGAATATTATCTTCATGAGATCAAAGGATAGGACTTTTCAACGTAATCGACAAAGAGGTGTGAAAGTGGATCGACTCAAATTCGAACATTTTATTATGTATCACAAAGGAAGAAGGACTCAGTGGATGTCGGAGATCCGAGCGAACCTCAGTGACTTCCCAAGCCTATCCTACAGCTTAGCTCCGATTTGGAGATATTATTTAAATGTTTCATCCTCGCCAATTTTATTTAATTGTGCTTACATTTATATGAAACGATCACACGAATAGCCTAGAAGATGTGAGGATTTAGTTCGTAACGAACGACAACCTCGGAATCCTAAAATGAGTTGGGGCTTATATTGTACATCAGAGCTATACAAAGGCCTAAAAGAGGTTGAGGATTTATGTCGCACTAGGCGGACAACCTCGAAATCCTATGGATTGTTGTTTAATCATTAAGGAATGGTTTAGTTGGTGAATACATGTTTTGCTGTCATTGAAAATGACCGTGCTACCCATCATGCAATGCTAAGCTCCTCGTCGTGAAGAGGCTGAGTTTTCAAGTGACAGCAAATCACAATATCAAATCAATTGGCGCTTATGATTGAGTTCTCCAAAATATCCTACGCAAATATGTTTAAATGTTAGTACAAGTAGTATAAGAGAGTATGTAGCGCTAGAAAACAAGAAACACGTACAGCAGATATAGACAACTCGCTAAACAAGAAAGCATGCAAGAAGCGGTGACGAAAAATAACACGCTGTAAATATAAACAAACCTGTATACCTGGGAGATCCGTTATTTTCTTAAATGCAGCAGGCTGAAGTGCGTCATGCAGGTGAAAGCCAGTCAGAAAAAGAAACATCGTCCAGAAAACTCGAAAAAGGACGGCGAATGACTCACGGTAGAAAACACGGAGAAAATAAACAAAAATCAAATCATCAAAACCTCGGGAAAGTCTCAGAAAAAGGACCACGAGTGCTTCATCAAAATCATACGAAAATCCGAGAAAAAACCGCAAGCACTTGGGTCGGGCTAGGCTCAGAAACTGTGTAGTACTGCTCGAGGGTCATCGAAGGCTACTCGGTCACCCGAGTGTATAGAACCCGCTATGTGTCCTACTAAACCTAACTCAGGAGAGTGTTGCTCAACCCGAGACTGATGATCAACAAGTGGACAACCAAATTTAGATTTTAAAATTTGTGTTTTTAGCATGCACATGAGTTTCAGACATACAAAAGAGAGTTTATGTCGATGTTTTGGTTGTAGTGAAAATATGTTTTGGTTGTAGTGAAAATATGTTTTTGTTGTAGAATGTAGTATCATATTCTTATCAGGTTTTGAAAATTGAGATTTTCCACGTGTCGATTATTTTGTCGGGTGTAGGATCACAAACAATCCTAAGAAGGTATGAGGTGCCCCGCTAACTTTATAACGGCGAACGATATCGTCATCCTACGTGCTCACCGAGGTCTGAAGCGATTCCTGGTGTCGTAGAATGAGATATCATTCCACTCTACCACCGGTATGCCTTTATCATCATCACCCTTACTGCCCCAAAACAAAACAAAACCAAACTCCGAGTGGAGCGGGGAAGACGTGTCAATCAACGGGAAGGGGAAGGAAAGGAGACTAACCCACCTCCAAATCTAAGAAGGGCCAAAGCGGTAGGAGGGTTAGTCTAAAACGCCCCTAAAACAATTAAAAGTAGAACACTGAAAGAAAAGCCCAAGATCCTTGAATCAATCCCGAGGATATCATTTTCTCACTTCGTCGGGATTGGATTAACTTTAAAGGGGTGTTTTTCCAATCCTGAAATCGAAACAGGGCCGAACCAAAGAGACGATCGCAACCGATCTCGCCGCACTGGTTTCCAAACCCCAAACACAAAATTAAACATTTCCACCAAAGAAATTCATCCAACATAAAGCCTGGGTCATTTCCAAATTCCACAAATCAAGCTAAAGGAGGAACAATCCACGAGGAGCTTTGCTAACATTTCCAAACCTCAAGTAATGAAATTATCCAACTTCCAATTCAATTCACCATCTCCACATACATTATGAATATGAATTCCTCAAATAAAAGCAAGTAGAGGTTCACGGGCAAAGCAAAACAGGGGAGGAGGCTCACGGGTAAGGTAATAAAGCAAGGGAAACCACTCCAAAACAAAGCTTTCAACACATAAGAAAGTGTATGGGCGAGTCCCCATAAATCATCCAAATCGGCTATAACCTCACCAAGTAAGACATAGGAAAGATGCCCAAATATATTCCTCAATCACCTTATTCCATAAGCGAGCCAAATGAGTCTCAATTTGCAGTTCCAAAATCCTCCAAATTAAGCCATCAAGAAAAACTAGAATCAAGCTATCGTAAGGCATAACAATACTCACCGCACAGCCGAAACCACAACTCAGCACAAAACCAAACTCAGCTCATCACAATTAAAGCTCCAGAACGAACATTTCAAAGCTACCAAATAAGGGCAGCTGCAATACATCAAAATGGCTCTCGGGTAGAGGCTAAAACAAGCAAAACCGAGCCTCTAAACAAGACCAAAAATAATTCGTCAAGGCTTTAGAGTAAGCACAAGCATAGCATACCCAAAATAGGCTCTCGGGTAGGGGCTAAGGAAAACAAACCAAGACCCCAAATGAAGCCAAAACAAATTTCTTAAAGCATTGGAACAGGGGGCAGCAATTATGCATCCAAAAATAGGCTCACGGGTAAGAGCTAAAGCAAGCCAACCGAGCCTCTAAGTGAGGTTAAAAATGAGCCACGATAAGATTGAAACCAAACCAAGCATGAGGTTAAAGCAAACATCTCCACATTTTTAACATATCAAAGTATAAAGCCACCATATGTTTCAAATAGTGACAAGCATGGAGTTTCTCTAAATCAAAGTAAACCTCTCCCTAACATACATTTCGGTAAAGAAAAACTAAAAGGAGCACAAAACCAAGCCTCCACATGCTCATAAAAGATCAAAAATAAGCTATTCTATAATTCATAACAAACAAGAGTGAATGAAGAGTTTCATATTACACATCCCAACATACTTGCAAGAGGAGCTAGCATGATCCTAAAGTCATATTTTTAATATTTTGAATTTTCCATGATCATAAAGAAAAGAGGTAGGTAGTAACATGCTTTCAAAATCAAACTTACCACATGCTTGCAAGACTCAAATGAGCCTTCTCAATACTTCACATTAGATAAGACCAAATGTAAAGTCATGTAATGTATATCCCAACATGCTTATAAAGAGGAATAACATAATTTCAAAGCCACATCTTTAACATTTTGAACTTGCTTTAAATATAAGAAAAAGGAGAAGATGATATCATGCCATGCCTAACACCATCTCAAGCAAGTAACCAAGTTTAAATCCTAGAACATGTTCATATTTCTATTTTTCACATGCCTTAAGTAACAAACATCCCCAAATATAAGCACAATGATAAGCTAGCATGCTGTACCACCCCGTAGAACTATCCTCAGTGGCTTGGCAAAGAGAAAACCGTAAGGCAGCAGGGCACAGGGAATAGAAGGTACCTTCTTGAAGCAGAAATGAGCAATACAAAAACTTTAAAGGCACTTTCCAACCTCCACTCTCCCTCCAACAGCAAGAGGAAGCCAACCCAAGCACAGAAAACTAAAGAAGTAAGTGAGAAAGAAAAATGGCAGAGCTTCCTCTCCTCTCCAGAAAATTTGGGCCAGCCCTAAATTAACCTCAAAATGGGACATTTATAGGCAGAGGAGGGGGAAAAGAGTGCCGCAAAAGAGAGCAGCAGAGGCTCGGGCAACTTGCTCGCGCAGAGGATGCCGCAGGGATAGGGATCGAACGAGGCAAAAGATGAGGTCCTCGCAGAGGATACGCTCTGCCGCAGAGAAGATCAAACGCAGATGGCAGAGGATGAGATACGAGTGATGGGCGCCTGCGAGGGATAAGAGATGGGGGCGAACACGTGCGGCTCGAGGAGGAAACGACCTCAAAGGGGACGTGATCGAGCGCGGGAGAAGCTCCGAACGAAACTCCTATCGTGCGAGTGGGAGAGGGCGGATGCCGATCCAACGGGAGAAAAGATTTAGGGTTGAAGCTTTTAATTTATAAATATATAAATATTATTATTATCATAATTACATTTTAAGCCTTAATTCACAACTTTTGCCCCCGACAGACTATCGTCGCAAAGTTAACGTCAATTTTAGGTAAAATCGACGCTCCGGACGCATCAGCACAGTCCGTTTCGTCATCTGAGGTCGTATGGGCAACCTCGTCGACCATCGAGTCAAAATCGCATTGAAATTCAGTTCAGTCAAAAATTTTGACTCGAGCACGGTCAATCAGAATGATGCATATGGTCGTCAAAAGGGGTTTAGGAAAGGCTCAAAGTGATTTCAAATCGGCTCGGGGGAAAAAGGGAGCGACGGCGAGCGAACTGGCTCCAGAACGACGCCCGGTGTCAACCCTTAAGTCATGCAGTCCTATGGGGACTCCTCTCGAGCTACCACATATCGACCCTACCTGCTACATGCTAGAGATCATAATCAGTATGTGGAGCAACAAGTTGAGCAAAGAGGGGTTCAGAATTTCTAAGGGCGAGGGTTCCGCTTCTAGTCTTCTAGGAATAGTCGGTAGGGAAGTCCCATGCATTGAACTCACGTGCTACTAAAGAGTGAAAACTAAACCTCGACCAAAAGTGAGGTCAACAGTGCCACCATCTTATTCTACGATGTTGAATCTTAGCATTCTTTATTTTACAACTCTTCATCTTAAAATTTTGAACTAATAATCGATGTTGGGTACTTAATTCCTCACTTGGATTGACCTTACAATCCTTAAAATTTAGAACTAATAAGCTGTGCATGCGGAGTTCCTCCCTCTTCCTCCTGGCCGAGTAATATATATGCAGAAGGTTGTAGTTAAATAGTTGTTGTAGAGCTATGGATAGGTTACCTCCATTGTTACTTGGAGTTCGTTGGTTCAGATCAAGTAAAAAACATCTCTTGCAATGCAGCGGTAAATTTATGTACATTATCTTTTAAGGTCAAATGTAACTAGAAGCTTCATGCATTTACCCTCTGCTTTATGCAAATTATCCTAGTTCTCAATTCAGTCATGAAGACTTCAACCCATTTAAATGAATTTTATGATTGCAATTGGCTGAATCTAACTTACAGTCAAGCCCTGTTGATGAATTTTTCGAGGGCAACTGAGCACAAAATGATCTGTTTCTTAATTTTCTGATTTTGGGAGGAGAATTTGGAAGGTATTCTGGTCAAAGGTTGATGTTTTTTGTAGGTATTAGATTAGCTTTGAAATCATTATAATCCACATGACTAATCGATTAAAATTCAGATTTCACTTTTGTTGAAGTAAATGCAATGACTATAATACTAGACCTGAAAAATTGGATCTGGATCTATTGATTTTGTTTTAGAAACTGAACCTCGTTAATTTTTGTGCATGTCTTCGTGTAACTTGGGTTATTTTCAGGCTATTTGTTTTATTGTGCTACCGACTCTTAGTTAACATTCTCTGTGAGCTTAGGCTTTTTGCTTTTACTGTCCTTTTTGTTGACAAAAAACAGTGCTTTGCTGCCAGAATAATTGTTCCGCATTTCATTATTCTGTGATTTTGAAATCAGGATATTGTATTTGTCTTCGTACTCACCAGAGAGAGAAAGTGTCAAACGGTATCCTGCCTCTTTATTACGGGGTCTTTTTAGTCCAAGTGCTTATAAAACTGTCAATCAGTCCCATGAAGAACTATTCTAGCTCATTTTAAAAGAATATGGGGACTAATTTTGACACTTTTATAGACTCTGGGACTCAAATGACCCCATATAAATATTCAAGGGACTAGTTTGGCAAATTACTAATACTCACCAAAATAAATATTGCGTCTCAGGTCATGGATGTGTTCACCAAGATTTCAGAACTCTTTCCTGGAGTGACAGGCAGCCTCTAAGACCTCTTCTGCTTGGTTCCCAAAAATTCTGAAGACTTGCGTGGTTTTCACTCTCATCCAATTTTATCTCCGATCACAAACCATAACTATTGATTTGTCGCAATAGGTCTATATTGTAGCCCAAACAAGTGTACTCGTCCTTTGAAAGATAACAATTCGTGAGGCTTGGTTTTGTCGGGAGAGTGGATATAGTGTTGATTAGTGTTGTGTAGCTGTGTCTGTGAAGCAGATTGTGATGGATTAAACATGAAAAAGATCAAGCAAATGCAAGCGTATTGTAATAGTTTGTACACAGGCTTAAAATAATTTCGATGTTTTTTTTTTCTTTTTTTAATTTCATGCATTAGAGGTGCTGCTCAGCTGTTGGGATACATTAATAATAAAGGGATTTATATAAACACCACAATTTTTGTGTTTTTTTTTATTTAACACAAATTTAGATATTTATTTATATAATGCTCAAATCTTGAAGTGGCATTTTACATGTAGACCACTTAATTCATATATACTTACATATATAACTTCTAACTTTTCTTTTCTTACCATTCAAATCTTTCATATCACATAAAAAATTTCACCATTTCAATTAAAAAAAAAAGATAAAATACAGAGTTATTAGTAGTGCACTAATCGTCAGACCACACGTTATTGGCTCTGTTTGGAGCAGCTTATCCGTTAAAAGAGCATTTTGAAAATATAAACGTCGTCTCACTGTTTGGAAACATAATTAGAGGCTGCTTCATCTTTGAAATACCATGAACTTTTCAGGAAATAGAGTGGTAAAAGTTTAAATTTTAAAATATATAATAAATGTACTATAAATTATTTTTCTGGAAAAATCCCTGCAAGCTTTTACAAATTATTGTATTTTGACAATCCTTATTTTGATAATAAATTAAACATCAATTTAGAGTTGAAAATAAGTGCGATAATTATATGTAACAGAACGGCATAAAGCTATAAAAAACTGTTTCAAATGCAGGCTTAAACAAACATCCAAACTAATTTATTTCGTGAAAACTGTTTAGAAGTAACTAGACGGGGATCCAGAGAATAGTTTCATTGAAGTGAGTGGTTTGTCTATTTTTTGTTTCATTCACTTAAGAAATTAGGTTTAATATTACTGAACAAAAGTTTCATCCTTACCATTGTCTGATTAATTTAAAACATTTATATACTTCATCTTAGAATTATATTGAAACAGCTTTTTTGAACTTTATTTGATGTATTAGAAGAGAAAGAAAAGAGAGGGAGAAAAATGCTGAATAGAAAAATAAAGAAGAGGGAAGAGATGATAGCTTAGCCCAAAAAAGATAAGTGAACGTTGTTATTAATTCTTCTACCACAGTACGTACATTCAAACCTATTTACAAAAGAATTACATGGCAAAGTGGTAATATAGCATAAGGACATAATAAACATTATGGGATACTAATATAAAAGCTTATTTTAGGGCAATAGAAACCCTAAACTATAAATAGCACTTCAATCTAAAGCAAGAAGCGGCCCGGGAGAGAAACCCAGAGAGCTAGAACAAGTTCGGAGACGAAGGTAAAATTTGAACTTTAGGTGAGAGATGAAGGGCTTCTTTTACCCCCCTTCATGATGATAATTAAGGTTTGGGATCATTAAGTTGCAAGTAAGATTTTGATAGTGTTTAATCGGTAGAGGTTTTGTGAAAAATGTCTATTCATTGATCCTCAATCATGAAATGTTGGAGATGTATGGATGATCTCTGATAAAACGATAATCCACTTTTAGTATGGACGACTGAATTGTGAGCTAGAGCACTGATAGAAGTACTTTCACCGTATAGTATTTTTTGAGGGGACTGTTGGTTGGTAACTTATTGTAGTAGTCATTTTAGCTAGATGATTTTAGTTGTGGTAGGAGTTAATGCCCTGTATTCAATTTTTGTAGATGATCAAGCCATCATAGGTTATTTCTTTATTGACCATGAAATGAGATTAGATCTAAAGTAGATGCAAAATTGAGGGGAGGATTTTCAGTTAGTATTGTCACTGGATTAATCTATGTCTATATATTCACAACACTAGAGATGATGAGAAGGCCATAGTTGGATGTACCCTTTAAGTGTCTAAGAAGTCTTTTAATATTGATAGTTTAGTGTGATTGGGTTGTGCATGTGTTGACTTAAATAATTTACAATAAAAGTGATGCCATGTTGAGTAACAACGAGATATTATAGTGATCTTATAATTTGTCGATACATATTTGGGTTTGGTCATGGCTATGTGAGTGCCTGTATGGTTATGTGGATGAGTAAGAAGAAGAGTTAAAACTTGTTTAACTTGATACAATTTTGTTTTGTGCAACAAGTCAATTATTATTGGGGTTGATTTAAAAAAAATATCCTTTTGAAGTGTTGTATTTGTAAACCAAAGATATGTGAGATGGGACCAAAAAGTTTTAAATTAAACTGATTGCTAAGAGTGTGAATTAGAGTATTGATAGCAATAGCAGAGTTTCTAGTAATTAATATAAATCTACATGCACTAATAAATAGATACAATGATTATTGTGACGATAAATAAGCAATGATGGATCAAAAATGCTTAAAATAAATTTTTGACTATACAAGAAATTACTAAAAGTAGAGTACCATTGTAAGGGGGTTTATTTAAGACCATATATAGCTTTTTATGATTTGCAAACATAGTGATAATGATTAGAGTAAAAAAAAGTAGAGGTTGTGTTAAAAAAATTGTATTAGTAAGTCTCCATGTAAAAAAGCAATAGAGATATGTAGTTGCTAAATTTTCCATTGTTTAGCAGAGATTAAAGTAATGAGCAAATGACTCATGGTAAATTTTGCAATCAGATAGAAGTTTCCAGATAGTCTACTCCCTGTTATTGTGAAAAATTTTGAGCTACGAGTTTGGTTTTGTATCTAGTTATGAAGCTATTTGAGTGGCGTTTTAGTCTATAAGTTCTTTTACACTCTAATATATTTTAACTTGCTCGAGGTGAAGCAAGTGCCCATATGCCTTGCTGGTGTAAGGTGATAAATTCTGCAGACATCGCTGAATTTTTTGAAAGTATTTGGTGCTTCTATGGAAGAGGTACTATATTGACCATAAAAAGTTTGTATTTGTTTTAAACAGTCTGTTTGACATCTAGTAATGTTGTTTTGGTTGTGAAGTAATGGAAGTATTGTGTGTGTGTTCTGTCGGTCGCCAAACGGGAACATGTGATTTAAATTTAATATATATATATATATATATATAATTTTGGAAACTAATATTTTATTTTGAAAATACGAGACCAAACCGGTCTCATATATTTAATAGTTTAAATAAACAAGAACTACATCGCAAGATATTCATCTACCCTGAGGAGTAGACCCATTACTTGATATGGATGCTCGATTAAATAAAGTACAGAATTTATGACATCTGTTTTGGTTTATGAAACCTCCATGTTGACCGACAAGTTCCCCTATCTAATACGAAAGATTAGATAGTGTTTATATTAAGGTGGATTTTTAAATTTTCCTACAAGGGCAAGCCTCTATAGTTAATTACATCTTAAATGATCGAAGTCACCTAAGAAAACTCTTGATTTAGATCTTAGGTATTGTCTTTATGAATTTCAAAGTTTAGAATCTTCAAGGTAGGAACACTGCCGTTGCCGGTCCCAAGCCCGGATGTGAAAAGTGGAGGGTTGCGTTAGGTAGTCGACGACCGGCGTAAAACTTGTCGAAAAAAATCATGACATGAATCCTTTTGATCATTGTGTTAGAGCTAGGGCGTCCCCTGGAAGCGACGCGCTGTATGGCCTGAATACAGTGGAAAGTGTGCAGGGGCCGCTACACCGGCGCCCAGATGTAGTGTCAAGTAAGCAAGGGTTCCCACATTACGGACGGATGCGGGTAAAGAAGTTAGTCCATGATACTAATATTAGGATAGGATCTTGGAATATAAGTACTCTCAATGGTAAATTAATGGAATTGGTTGATATTATGATCCATAGAAAGATAAATATCCTATGTATTCAAGAAACTAAATGGGTTGGAGAAAAAGCTAAGGAGATTGATAACTTAGGTTTTAAACTATGGTATTCTGGTAAGAGTCGTACTAGAGATGGTGTAGGTGTAATTATAGATAAGAGTTTGAAAGATAATGTTGTCAAAATTAATAGAGTTGGAGATAGAATTATAGCACTTAAGATTATTATTGATACTAAGATTTTTAATATTATAAGTGCTTATGCTCCTCAAGTTGGTTTAGATATAGGCTCTAAAGATAAATTCCTGAATGATTTAGAAGACTTAATACACTTGATACCCCTCGAAGAAAAAATTTTTATTGGAGGAGATTTAAATGGACATGTCGGTAGAGTGGTAGAAGATTTCGAAATATTCATGGTGGCTACGGTTATGGAGCGATTAATGAAGAAGGTAGAACCATTTTAGATTTTGCTTTAGCGTATGATTTGATTATTACTAATACTTTATTCAAGAAAAGAGATGAACATCTTATTACTTATAAGAATGGATCTAATAAAACACAAATTGATTATTTTCTTATGAGAAGAAGAGATCGTCGAGATTGTAAGGATTGTAAGGTTATTCCAAGTGAGCAATTAAGTACCCAACATCGATTATTAGTTCTAGATTTTAAGATGAAGAGTTGTAAAATAAAGAATACTAGGAATCAACATCGTAGAATAAGATGGGGGCACCTAAAAGACACAAATAAAATTATTTTTATGAGTAAAATTCAAGATTTAAATATTTGGGATGTTCATGAAGACGTGAATGTTATGTGGGAAAAATTAACTAATACTATTAAACAAGTAGCTAAAGATGTACTTGGAGAATCAAAAGAAAAAGTTTCTATAAATAAAAATAGTTGGTGGTGGAATAATAATGTACAAGAAAAGATAAAATATAAGAAGTTATGTTATAAAAATTGGTTTAAATGTAAAAGCGTAGAGAACTGGGAAAAATATAAAACGACTCGCAGGGAGTGTAAAAGAATAATCTGTGACGCTAAAAATTTTGCTTTTAGTGATCTTTATAACATGTTAGATACTAAGGAAGGTGAAAAATATATGTATAAACTAGCTAAACAAAGAGAAAAGAAAAGTAAAGATTTAACTCAAGTAAAGTGTATTAAAGATGAAAATCAAAAAGTGTTTTTCTTAGAAAAAGATATTCAACATAGGTAGGTGAGTTATTTTGATAAACTTTTTAATGATGATGCTGAAAGTACGATTGACCTTAGTGATCTTAATATCGTTAATAATAATAAAACTTTTCATTTTTACCGTCGCATTAGTAAAAAAGAAGTTGATGAGGCTTTAAAGAAAACTAAGGGGGGCAAGTCTGTAGGACCCGATGATATCCCAATCGAAGTGTGGAAATGTTTAGGTGATTTGGGGGTTTCTGGCTTACTAAACTTTTTAATATTATTTTAAAAACTAAAAGGATGCCCGAGGAGTGGAGAAAGAGCATTTTGGTCCCCATTTTTAAGAATAAAGGAGATGCACAAGAGTGTGCAAATTATAGAGGAATTAAATTGATGTGTCATACTTTAAAATTATGGGAGAGGGTAATTGAACATAGGTTAAGACGTATTACGAAGATTTCTCATAATCAATTTGGATTTATGCCGGGCGGGTCTACCATGGAAGCTATACATTTATTGAGAGGTTTGATGGAGAAGTATAGTAGATAATAAGGAGGATCTACATTTGATTTTTATCGATTTAGAAAAAGCTTACGATAAGGTTCCTAGAGATGTTCTTTGGAGAGTCCTCGAGAAGAAAGGTGTTGATATAACTTATATTCAAGTCATTAAAGATATGTATGCTAGAGTCGTTACATGTGTTCGAACCGAAGGAGGATTGACCAAGTATTTTACTATTTCGTTGGTTTACATCAAGGATCGGCTTTAAGCCCATATCTTTTGCTTTATTTATGGATGGTCTTACACGGCATTTACAAGAGGATGTACCTCGGTGTATGCTTTTTGCCGATGATATCCTCCTCGTGGATAAGACAAGAGAAAAGTCCGGGAAAAACTTGAATTATGGAGGTCTACATTGGAGTGCTAAAGGTCTTCGTTTGAGTAGAACTAAAACTGAATACATGGAATGTAATTTTAGTAATAGTAGGTCTAGTGACAGCGAGTGTAACTTTGGGTGATCAAATTATTAAAAGGTGTGAACGATTTAGATATCTTGGGTCCATTGTTCAAAGCGATGGTGATATAGATGGGGATGTGAATAGTAGAATTCGGAGTTGGTTGGTTGAAGTGGAGGAATGCGTCCGGCCTTATTGTGTGATAGAAAAGTACCGCTTAGATCGAAAGGAAAATTTTACAAGATGGTGGTGAGACCTTCAATGCTCTATGGTGCTGAATGTTGGCCTTTAAAAGAGAAGCATAATGTTAAGTTAAGTGTTGCTCGAGATGAGAATGATTAGGTGGATGAGTGGCTTTACTCTTAGAGACAAAATGCGAAATGAATATATCCGTAAAAGGGTTGGAGTTGCACACGCTGACGGATAAAATTAGAGAGAGTCGCCTTAGATGGTTTGGTCACATTAAACGTCGACCACTCGATGATCCGATTAGGAGAGTAGATGTTTTAAATACAACTTATGTTAAGAAAGGCGAGAGCGCGTACCTAGGAAAACTTGGGCTTATTGCATAAAAAATGATCTTAATTTATTAGAATTGAACGAAAATTTGACACTAAATCGGACACAATGGAGAAAAAGGATTCATGTAGCCGACCCCACTTAGTGGGATTAAGGCTTTGTTGTTGTTGTTGAGAATCTTCAAGGTAGGACATTGGAAATTCAAATGGGGAAGGATCAAATTGGAATAGTTATTATGGAATCCAAAGGAAGAGAAGGTAGGGGATTTCACAGATACTGAGGAGTTACCTGTGGTGACTTCCCAAACTATCCTATTGTTTGGCTTCAACTTTGAAGAGATGTTACTTAATGTTTCATCCTGCCAATTTTATTATGTAGGGCTTACATTTGCATGATACCAATCATACAAATAGCTTGGAAGATAGAAAGATTTACATCGCACCAAATGAAGACCTCAAGACCTAAATAAAGTTAGGGCTTATATTTCACAACATGGTTGTACAAGGCCTAAAGATCAAGTGAAGATTTATGTTGCACTAGGCAGACCACCTCGTAGTCCTATGACTTGTTATTTAATTCTGAAGAGTGATTTTTCCATTGTAGACTCGTTTTCTCTCTCGATGTTGTCCTCTCGCTGGTCCTCTTTGTGCTGCCCACGGTGTATGCTCCAAACTCCTCGTTGAAGTAGATTCCTATAGTCTAAGGTTCAAATGTTTTTACTAGATGTGTTTCAATGTATTGGCTTTTGATGTTTTTGTTGTCTTATTTGAGGGAATTTTAGTCTAATTAAAGCGACATCAGTTAGGATCCCATGTTTTTTCATTCCATCACCATTATTTTCTTTCAGATTGACTTAGTATAAAAAAGTCGTTATACTCGTTTAAACCAGGGAAATCTCCTAAGCAACAATAGGTTACCTCATCTGAAGGATTTCTGTAATCCAAAAGGAGTATTTAAGAGCGTTCATTAGGTTTAAATGTGTATGTTTAATTTTGAAAATGTATTTTTGTTTTGGTTTTGCATGCAAAGTAAGTAATTGCAGATAAATAAACGATACTTACAAGATAAAGTGTAGTGAAGTGAAATGTTATAAATAAACTATAATAGCGTACCTGGGCTTCTGCTACCGCTGCATGGTTAGTGTAATGAAGCATAATATAATTTGCAGAAAATTTAAATAAATTGCAGGACAGGAAAGTAAGCGTAGTAAGAAAAATCTAGCACGAGAAAAGCAGGAAGTACGTCGCGAGAAATACGAATAAGTAAAAGAAAACCTGTAGTTACATATGGAAGACCAAGACTAGGTATAAGACATCAGTAAAGGTGGGGGCTCAGAGCTGGACTGTGTGCTTCCCGACCTTGGGTAAGAGCTTCCAATCCGACAATCTATAGAGGGTAGTCCTAACCTTGATCCAAATAACTAACCATGAACCTTTAAAATTTTCATCAAAATTCCTTAATTTTTATTTGAAAATTTTGATGCAGAGTTTGTTTTAGCAAGGAAAAGAAATCTTGTTTTAGTTTTGTAAAGTAGTGTAGTCCACAGGTTAGTCACTCTAATCAAGCTAGGACTACTAAAACCTAAAAGCATCGGGGAAACAATCTCACTAAGAGTTAGAGAATTGTATCATCGGTCCTTTCCTCTCCTTGATCAAAGGTCCTTGAGTTAGGAGATACTATTTTAAAATTCCCACAATCGTATCCCTCGTTTCAGCACACGTTAGCATTATCTTCATTGCCCTAGCCACCTAGATCACAGACTTAATACCAGTTCGATGATCCATGTGTGGCAAAAACAAATGTTCGCAGTTGCTCATACGGGCTTAATACTTTAAAGAAGACTCAAATCCTTGATCATTGGGTTATAAATGTCGAATAAGTAGTTTGTGTCATTTCTATTTATTTATGTGAATTAACAAGTAATGAGGCATAACTTGGTGGGTCCCTAAAGATATTGAAAGATGATTTTCTTCATCAAAGCATAAAAAGATCAATTGTCCTTCAAAACATCAAAAAAAAAACCATAAGAGCATAGCCCTAAACAACTTTTAAAATCCTTTGGATCGTTTCGAGTTCTTTCTGAACTTATTATGTTGATAAATCATTCATCCACAATTAAGGTAAGATTTAGTGGTAATATTTTAGCTTGTGCTCAATGGACCTTAATTTTTTAATTGTCACATGAGCAGGGTAACTAAGTATTCACTTAACGTTTTATTTAAGGATTGTGTCGGTGGACGCCCTTAAGGGCAATTTGAATTATTAAAAAATTGGGCTTGTAATGTTTTATGAGTTTTTAAGATTAGTCACGTTTCATTTTCTAAACTTCATTAAACAAGCTAGATTAAATCTAGCTCATTACTAAGCCCTGAAGATTTTATGTATAAATTTATAGTTATTAAAGATGTTGAATTAAATGGGTTTAACTCTGATCAGAACATTGCACTTTATTATTTGGCCACTGATTAGGGGCATAAAAGTAGTGAATTATTATCTCCCTACCATAAGCCCACCACTTTAGAATCATCAAATCGGATTAACTTCCAAATCATAGTAATTCAAGAAATTATAATTTTACCCTTGTTGCAAATGATGATGAATGGGTTTCTACCACTTATTCCCTTTATGATTCAATCATCCAAAATTGTTAATTAAGATCAATATAACCCTTTTACGCTTTAATTAATCCTAAATTTTAATTAGAGCTTAAACTTCCATAATTACCATTTACCCTAAATGACTTTATACTTCATATTCCTTTAAATTTAACTCAAATGACTTTGAAATTTCATAGCTACCTCACTCATGGGTCAATTAGAACATTAGATGAGCAATCATGTATTTTCTGATTTATATTTAATTTTAATAATTATATTAACTTGAAAATAGGGATTTATGAAAATAATTAAAATAAATAAATAAAATAAACTTTTTATGCTTAATAAAATTATTGAAGGTTCAATTAGGTCAAAGGACCACTAGGAATAATTTTATTGATTTTTCTTGAACTATATTTTAATTTTTATAATTATTTAATGACCATTAAGGAATCAATAAATTGAAAAATACATTTTTTATTATTAAAATTTCATTTTATATTTTTCATAAATCTTTCTAATCTCAAAGAACTCAGATAAAATTATTTTATAATTTTCTCATTTTTTATTTTATTTTTAAATATTTTTTAAATTTAAAAATAGGCAAAAAATAAAGTAATTATTTTAACTCAACTTTTATTTTTCTTAGCTGTCTCTGGTCACAAGGAACACCCCAAATCACTTTTTATATTTTTATGATATTTTTTTACTTTATATAATTATTTTAAGCAAAAATTCATATTTATTTAGAATATTAATTTTTTTATCAAAAATAGTTTTAATAACCTTTAGATTTTTACAGGAGCCTCAAGAAGTTGTAAGCTTTAATTTGGCCTAATTATTTAAATTATTTTGTATTTTTCTAATTTTGGGTATTTTATTAATTTTAATATAGAAAAATAGCTTTAAACTTTTAAAAACCCAATTTGTATTTTTTTAGGTTCCTTTAACCACAAAGAACCTACCAAATATATTTTAATAATTTTTTTATTTATATATTATTTATTAATATTATTTTAAGCAAAAAATAGTGATGAACAGTGAAAATTAGGGATTCATATGCTAGAGATGCTCTCTGACTTTGGGGAAATCAGAGACATTCCAAAACATGAGAGGAATGAATTCCCAAAATTTCACATTTTTTTATTATTATTTAATTGATTAAAATTAAAATAAGCTGTAGATTATTTAATTAATTAAAATAAAATAAAATTAATAATGATGCAATGATGCAATGATGCATCTCAAAGATGGTGTAATAATACATCCCACAATAACTGCTTACAACTGTCACAGTTAAGATATAATGACTTTCTATTGACTCAAGCTCCCTTCTTTTAGCCCTTCACTACAATGTGTGTGACTGACTAAGGCCAACATGGTGCATACCTCATGCAACTCCCAACATCAGCCTTTATATTCTACAAACATTATCACAGCTCATGCAGCTCCTAACTTTAACATCTATGTCTTACGAACATTATCACAGCTCACACAGATTCCAACTCTGGCCTCTGTGTTTGCAATAATATCATAACTCATGCAGCTACCAACTTTTGCCTCTATGGCCCATAGATGTTATCACAGCTTATGCAACACCAAACTATAGCCTCCGCTACCTACAAACAATGTCATAGTTCATGCGGGTCCCAACTTCAGCCTATATAGCCTACAAACGTTATCATAGATCATGCAACTCCCAACTCGGACATCTTCAGGTTACAGATGATATCAAAACTCATGTAGCTCCTAACTCTAGCCTCGACAACCAACAAACATTATGATACTTCTTGGTTATGGTCTGTGTAACCAACTATGGACTATACGACTCACGGCTCACATAGCTCTCAAGTCTAGCATTTGCAGTCAGAGAATGGTACTACAGCTCCTTGTTATGGCTGATGTGACTAACTACGACCTATACGACTCACAATTAAAGATGCTCCCAACTCTGGCCTTTATTTTATTAACATTTTTGTAGCTTTCCGCTATGAATTATGTGACAAACTATGACCTACACAGCTCACGTAGTTCCCTTATATGACTTTTGTGACCAATCAATGCTCTTTAAGCAGCTATTTATGACGCACATGGTCAACTACTGTCATGAATTTTAACTACGATCTATATAAAAAGATGACGTTGCAACTACCATCTACAACATTCACGACATACCACTCCCTCCATAACAATTAACTATGGCCTTCGTAGATCGTTACATATATTATTGTTAAAATAACATAGTACATCAATTTTTTAATTCTATTTTGCCTGACTTGGGAGAAAAGTGAGCATCTGTACTCATTATTCTATAGTGGATTATATCAACTGGGCTGAACCCCATGATTTTTCTGCTTTTTATGTTTTTTCACATAAAAATCAAAGTGTCCCTTGCAGCTACCTGTCACTTTAATTACCTGAGTGTATGCTAAAATTTCGTGAAATGCTAACACCTGAAAATAATCATTCCACCACCGTGAATCCTCCAACATGAATAAAGTATTATAGAATATATTACAATTTTTGTTAGATTTATGAAAATGCTATCATAAAAAATTGAGAATCGAGTTTTATCTTTCACATGAATGATGCATGGACCTAATTTTTGAGAGAGCTCGTAAATTATACAACTGCACAATTCAACCGGACATTTTATCATTGAAAATCACAGGTAGTCACAACTATCGTCTGCCTATCATCATCCAACCCTTATCGTTCAGTCGTTATTATCTGATCGCTGCCAAACAATTGTTACATACAATTTATTGTGTCTGAAACTTCCTGAGTCATCACATATGTCTGATTATGATTATTCTGTCTTCATTGCAAGATTAGTATTTTTTGAAAGCTATTTTTTTTTCTCAACTATCTTTTGCCTTACTATAATTATAGGATTTAAGTTTTAGTAAATTACTTTACCATTTGATAATCTAAAATTAAAATAAAAAGTTTAATTTTATAAATTTACCTGTATAGTGAATTATATTATCAGTTTTGGGCCACCTAAATATTTTCGTACATTTTCATTTGAAAATATTGATGCCTCCTATTTTAGGCATACGAACGAAGCCATCATCCAAAATTAAAACAGTTTTCAGCTTAACGCCAAACTTTTCTAATATGCAACAATCATAGTATAAATATAATTATTGTATTGTTTCCAAAATTGCTTTGAGCCATAAATTACTTTTAATAATTAAACAGTACTTATAAAAAATTATTATCCATTGTCTTAAAAAAAAAGGACAGAAATCAGAAAATTTATAATAGCAATTAAAAAAATAATTTTCTATTACAGCCGACCTAAATGGGCCCTACGATTATTGTCGTGCTTCGTGCGTGCAACCTTTCCTTATCAACTTAACCCAATTTATTTAATTATAATTCTCATGAAAGCTTGAATATTCTCTCTCTCTCTCTCTCTCTCTCTCTACATATATATATATATATATATGGACCTTGAGATCGCAGTTGCAGCCACGTTTCCGCCGCAGATAGGATACACGCCTTATCTTCTACAAGACGCGAAGCCTGCGAGAAGCAGCCAGCAGTGGGAAGGAGACCGAACGATGTGAACAAAAACACACCGAAACCTATCGAAAAGATTTCCTTTCACACCTTTGGCTTTTAGTTCCCACTTTTGGTTATACATCTGATAATTTTCATAATAAATTTTCATAATTACTATATGAAGTTTACATGTATACCACTCAATTCTTATATATTTTACCTAAATGACACCTAAGTTTTAATCTATATTATTGAATCTAAATTGTCTTCTTCCGGAATATGCTCGAGAGTTTAGAGAGAGAGAGAGAGAGAGAGAGAGAGAGAGAGAGAGAGAGAGAGAGAATCTTCAAATGTCATAATCTCCTAGAGATGATCCAACACAGGTCTTTTTTCTAATGTTACGATATTCTATTTATAGGAGTCCGGGAATACAAGTACATGTAACGAAATAACACTTTCCACAAGTATTTTAATGATTCAATTCAAATGACATGGTAATGAAAATAAATACGACACATGATCGATCGCCCAAATCCTTTAGGTCGACCGGCTGTGTCAGCTGTCCGCCGTGTGTAGGTATCAGTCGATCGTGTCGGTTGATCACATCTTCTTCTTGGCAATTGGGTTGTTTGACTAAGGCGTGCGAGACATCGCGAGCGGTCTCATGATTGGTAACTCGATCAATAAATTCCGCTGAAAAAATTCTGTTAGTCTATTATGTCGGTCGACTGAGCTGTAAAGTCGGCCGACTATTTGCTGTCAAGTTATTTGTTCTACTGACCGACACCCCATTCATGCTCCTCAGTTGTTGATCTTATAAATTCCTCGAGATTCGTGTTGGCATATTCATAGTATATATATTAGTTCCCCAATTTTTCTGCTCTTTGATGGAGATAGCTATGATAAGGACAAAAAACTTATTAAACGATAATGGCACAAAAATCAGGAAAATTAATTCAATAATAAACTCTCCCTTATTTTTCATGCTCAATGAACCCTATAAATAGAGCTAGGGGCTTTGCACTTTCCTTTTCCTTATCTGCACTCTGAGTCTTTCGATTGATACAATAGTTGAAGGTTCTCGAGTAAGAAGGAAATGGACGTCCACCCTCTAACTTTGGAAAGCTTTCAGCTTCCTGTGTCTTCTACAATGAAATAAAAGAAGAGTACTGTAAAAAAAAGGAAGTGAACAACAACCGATCTTAAGCCAGTTGAGAATGTTGCTTCTTCTGATAACCTTGATGCTCGACCACCAAAGAGGACGTCGACGGTGGACCCTTGCCCGACCGCTTGCATGAGCGTTGGTGTGGTTGCTGAAAAGGTTGTGTGGGTGGCTCCGCCCTTCGAGGCCGATCAAGAGGGAGCAAGAGAAAAGTCAATCGCCGACTCTCCTAGCTTCCTTTGCCAAGTATGGATGAAGAAGCTCTAATTCTCCTTCAATTTCATGAATCTTTCCATAATAGATAGATTTTTAGGTATGAAAAAATGTTTCTCTTTTATAGTTCTCTAATAATTCGTTGACATTATTCTTAATGTTGATGAGTCGGTCATTCCAGAGAACCGAATCGACAGCGGGCTGTCTCAAAATGTTGTCGATTCTGCCTCGGCGGTCGCTATCATGTCTTTGGGATCAAATGCGGCACCTCCTCCCATGGTCGACCAGTCTTCTAGGGCGTCGATCTGACACTTTAGTGGCTCTAAGAAGGAGCGATTGCGGTGTTTGTAGTTATCTTGTGCCTTAGTGGAATGCCAGATGGTCGAGATGGTTGGCACTTCGACCTAAGTATCTTAAAATTTTATCGAAGCACCCACGCTAGCGTGGATGTTTTACCATGATTGACAATGGTTGACCAGTCCATGTCCAGGGTTGATCCAGGTGATTTACTTAACCTTGTCATAATTAATTTAATCATAGGGTTATTAATTTTGGTAATGGAACCTAGGTTTGAGTAGGGTTAACCAAATGATTAAATTTGATCATTTTAATGTCTTAGATTGATCAAATAAACTAGGTATGACCAATTTGGTGTCTAGGTTGACTCGGTGGTCAATAGGGTTGGCATTTGTCAATGTGATGGTCATTGGGTCATGGATTGGACACTTTTGACCTCATTTAACGATTTGGGTCAAAGGTTGACTAATTTGGTCAATGTCGTGGTCATTGGGTCAAGAATTGACCATTTTGACCATTTGGGTCAAAGGTTGACCGGTTTGGTCAATGAGGTGGTCATTGGGTTAAGGATTGACCATTTTGACCTAATTTGATCATTTGGGTCAAAGGTTGACCAGTTTGGGTCAATGTGGTGGTCATTAGGTCATGGATTGGCCCTTTTGACATAATTTGACCATTTAGGTTAAAGACTGACTAGTTTGGTCAATGTGGCGGCCACTGGGTCAAGACTTGACTATTTTGACCTAATCTGACCATTTGGGTCAAAGGCTGACCAGTTTTGTCAATGTGGTGGTCATTAGGTCAAGAATTGACCATTTTGATCTAATTTGATCATTTGGGTTAATGATTGACCAGTTTTGTCAATGGGGGTGGTCATGGGTTAATGATTGACCATTTTGACCTAATTTGTCCATTTGGGTCAAAGGTTGACCAATTTGGTCAATGTTGATCAGAAAAGTGTTCATCATTACTGATTTAATCATTTTTAGGATGTCATTAAGATTTGGATTAAAAAGGCTTTATTATGGTTTTTCCAAGACATTAGGGTTTTACCTTAGACATTAGGATTTAGTGACCATTGGTAAGATTTCGTAGGTCAATATTGGTAAACTTCATTTCTCAAGATAATTTGTAAATGATCATCACACAAGTGAGGTCAATAATCTACATTTCTACTCTTATTCTAAGAAATCTTAACATTACTTCATATTTTTTCTACATACACACACCTTCTACACCTTTGTTCTAACATTCAAGCACTCTAATATAGTGTAGAGACGAATTTCCCAAGAGATGCCTCAAGAAACCTTTCACAAATCATCCAAATACATTTTATTTAGGCCATAACTATCCTTGGCAGCGTCGGTGCTATTTTTGGGTGCCTTCGGTGCCATTTCTCTGGATTCTGGCACAGTCGGTGCCTATTCTGATGCCGTCGGCACCACCTTGCAGCAGCTCCACCGTTTTTCTTTATTTGACTCCATTTTAGCTCTGTTTTGCCCCGTTTCAGTTGCATTTCATTCTTAACATATATACTTACGAAATAAGCATGAAACTAACCTTTCTTTAAGATGCGATTTCATTAAAAAATATGTGATAAATGTAATAATGATTAAGCATAGAAATACATATCGAAATGTGCCATATCAGAATTTTCATTTTTGCTCGTTTTTGCTCAAATTCCACAATTTTTTCTTCTTTTTCTCAAAAAGTCCATTTATTGTAACTGAAACAAAAAATATACAAAAAAACTTCTTTTAAAGTGTAATATCATTGAAAATCACCAAATATAGGCATTAAAAGCATATGAAAAATAGAACAATTTTTAGTCGTATTAGTTGTCAACACATGAGCCAATATAACAGGTGTAATCTTATTGAAGGGGTCACCCATAAAAAGTTTTGGAATGCACCCATTATATCATTGTAGTGATTCCGTTAGAAATTGGAAGTAAGGAAGGGAGATATGATGAGAGGGGAATGATTTATCCTCACCTATCTAGGATTTAGTAATTGGACTTGTTTTGTGTGAATTAATACTCGGGAAAGAGTGAATCTTACTAATTATATGTCCCAAACCAAATATTGGGATTGCACACTAAAGCTGAAGGCCCAAAAACAAAAAGGAATAAAGGTTGAACTTGCGCCTAGGAGCCAGTTACTAGGCTCCATGGCCCCAAACATAAGTAGCATGACCATTGCGCCACAATCACAGTGCCTAGGTACCACTATGAATTCTGTTATTATTGGCATAAACTGTTTGGTTTATGTCTTTTTTGTAACTTTCTCCTCCTTGACTTTCTTTTGGCGTTTGTGGACATGCCCAAGGTTTCCCTAAATCTTTGATGGAGGTTGATTTGTGAAGCTTCAGAGGGTAGCATTCTTTTCTTTGAGGCAAAATATGCCTCCCTAGCTTAGATTTTTCTTCATCCACCAATAATTTTTAAAGTTTACAGAAATTTGGAGAATTTTGGTAAAAATTTGATTTAGACCATAACTTGCATATTGTGCGCGTCCACACATAACATCTACTTCATTCTTGAGTAATTCCATTGATTTTCATCTTCTATGGCTCCTAAAACTAAAGTCAAACCCATGCCAAGATTTAACTCCAAGAGATTTTCAAACCCCAAAGCTCAAGAGTGCTACAATGATCAGTTGAGATTCAAGAAATTGATTGCTAAGAGTGGGTTTATTAATCATATAAGATCTATAGAGAGCATGGTCGTGAGCCAAAATTGGGAAACTTTCTGCTATACAACTTGTGTAGCGTGGTTCGTGCTGTTTGAGAATTTTATGATAATCTACCTATGAGTAATACTGGGTTGATTATTATGATGAGAAAGCGAATAGATATCTCTACTGCTCGACTAAATTCTTTTCTTTCTTTACAAAATGATCCTGATAATTACTACTCATCTTTTGTTCCTTCTGATTCCCAACATGATGAGATTATCAATTTCCTACCTAATGGAAGAGGAACTTGAAAGGTGAGAAATGACCATATGGTCAAATTCTTATCCTCAAAACTGAATGCATTTTCCAAGGTTTGGCATTACTTTATTTCTATCAAGATCCAGCACTCTACCAACTTAAGTGAGGTAACGAGGAAGAGAGCTGCCTTGAATTATTGCTGTCAAAAGATGAAATTTGTTGATATAAGGACTTTGATTCATCATTCCATCTCTAATGCTCATGAGGGGACCACCTTAGGATTAGGACACCCTTCCTCTATTTCCACCCTGTGTCAGTTATCCCCAATTACAATATACAAGTTTTATCCTTTAATTTTCTTGTTTAAATTTCTTCCTTTACAATGGTGCCAAATACTTGACTCTAAAGCAAAGTAAGATTTCAATTATATATTTAAATAGTAGGGATTTTACACAAGTATACGCATCATTATCAAGTAATATAGAGCTTTGTAATTAAGCTCTGAATATCGATCCCACGAAGATTGCGGTTAATTATGGCGGTTTTCAAGAGAAGTTGTAGTCTATAATAACACGCCATAGCTTGGAAGGTCGATAAAGGTTTGATTTTAATTAAATCCTACAATTATTACTACAATACTACTTCTAATCCTAAACTAAAATACTTAGTGAAAATCAGAAAGTGGAGTTTAATATAGTAACAGTACTCTTCCTCATACAATGAAATTAGTGACG